>WTSP01002895.1:17656-75319 GCA_025331215.1 Actenoides lindsayi
AGTAGTGGATTTTGAATCTCAGGATCTTTCTGCACAACTCACACTTCAGTAGCCGCATCTTTGTGGTCAGCAGGATGGTAAATTTTGTCATTGCTTTCCAGTACAGAGCGTCCTCACTGATTACTAAGTAGCTCATTAAAGCTGGTTTTTAGATGTGCAGTGTTGTTCTGTTTTCTTCTTGCTGTTTTCCCATTTTGCTAGCATGCGTATGGGGGTGGGGAGTGGGAAATAAGGGAGAGAGCATGTTCCAGAGGATGCCAGGATGACTTCAGTTATTGGATGACTGCTGTCTGCTGGATGGAAAAAGGAGGAGTAAACCTTTCAGTCTGCACTGACGGAGCTGAAACACAGAAAGCCTATTTACAGGTAAGGGCAAAAAAATGCCTGTTCTGAATAGTTGTTCTTGATCCTTGCCACAACATTTCTTGGGTATAAAAAAATGCATGTGCAAGCATCTTGTTTGTTCCTCATTAATGATTTTGAAGCAGTTTTTCAGGTTATTTCTCCTACCTAGGAGGTTTCAACCGATGTGAGATCCATAGACAGTGAAATCACAGGCATGCCTGATGCTATCTGACAATTTCCTCATGTGACAGTATAGACGTTGCATCTCATTGATGCTGAAGTTGTTCAATAAGCTGTAGGAAGACAGGTCTTTTGTGTGATGGAAATAGTCACTGTTGAAAACACAGTCTGTGCTACCAGGAGAAAAATAATGCTGGAAGATCTAAAAATGTTTTCTTTGAGTTTGAATAGGAAAAGGACTTACAAATGAACTGCTTCTAAAACAGTATGTGTTTTATTTACTGTTGAATATACAGTAAGAATGTCTCCTCAGAGCAGCTCTTCAAGGGGTTTTGTGGATTTTTAGCATTATTTTCAGGTTTGGAATGAATGTGGGTTTTAATTTAATCATAGAATTATCTTTGCCAGAAAGAAAAAACATGATGCATATAATTAAATTGTGCAATCTTGTACAGAGTACAAGAGAGATAAATCTTGTAGTACCTGCAGCAGTTATGTACCAGTTTTAATAAACTGTTGAAATAGGTTGTATGAAACCTGTCCTGCCGAGTTTACGTGTTAGCAGCAGCTGTTAAGTCACAGACATTGGAAATTACAAGTAGCAAATAAGTCACTTGGTACAGAAAACAGATTTGTTTATCAAGCCACATTATTTGAGGATATAGGACTACAGGCAGAAGTCCTGGTCCCACTGAAAGAATTGGAGATGTTGTTATTGACATCACTAGAGCAAGAATTGGAATGCGTCAGCTCTCTGTTGACTTATTTCTACAATTTACTTGTAGCAGGTAATTGCTATATTACAGGACCCTGTTTTGCTGATTTAAAGCAGGAATCTTTATTGAAATAAATCAATTGTGATTTATCAGTGGTGTGAGAGTATATAGTCATAAAATATATTGAGAGAGACCCCAAATTATTAAGAACTGGTATTATTAAAGAAAAACTGGACAAAGTCAATAGAACTCTTACTGAGTATCAAAGAGGACTGGAAGAAGCTTTGTTTTCTGTCCACTTGTTCATACACCTTACCACCTGCAAGCATCTGGAATGGTGTCCTTTTCTCCTAGCTGTTTCTTCAGAGAATGGAGCCTGATGTGTTTGCTAAATAAACAATCCAAAAAATTAATAACTTACAGTGAATGTCACCAAATCAGAAAATTACTGCAAAAGACTGATGAACTGTATCTTTTTTAATATTGGAATCTGAACACTGATAAATAATACTGTCTGAAAAAATACATGAATTGCATCCTAACATTTGTTATTCGTAGCGAATGGATATGTATGTGAAAGCATAAGCAGAACTGTTAAAATTATAATCTGAAATCTGTGTATTCCAATCACTTTTCTTTTCCCCCACAAATCAGAAATCTGACTAAAAGCAGCTCCAGTAACAGAGAGGAGTTGATGAAAACAGATCTAGTTCCACATGTATTTAAATTATTCTGTCTCCTTGGAAACGCTACTGCTGCAGATGGATTTGGCTTTTGGTGCCTAAAAATATCTACCGCTTAATAATGACAGCAAGAAAGATACTGAATAAAACTACTGTGTTGTCACTAAAGTTCCCTAATGATTCAGGTATTCTATGTGAACTACACATCTGCATTTTCTGTCCAGTATTCCCTATCAGTTGCTGCCAGCACTCACCAGCCTGGTGGAAATGAGAAAAACTCATTAGGCTTGGTTGGAGACCTTAATGAGAAGGGAGCATGTGAGTGGGAGGTAAGCTAGATGAAGAATTTGAAAGCAGGTAGAAAGTTGGAAAAAAAGAGTTCCTGGTGGTGATGCGGCTATGTGTTGTGTAGCACTTGAGGATACAGGCTTGTTCCCAGGGAAGTCTATGGTAGGAAGAGTATGCTTGAGTCCTGCCTTTATAATTTAGCAATTTGTAAATAAAAGAATGTCTTTTTCTTTTATTTATTGGAGAATCTGTAGTGAATGCTTCTTTATCAGTTGTATAGGTAGGTGATTTTAGGTCAAATATTAAATTACCTTAAACAAAAGCCAAAACCTAAATTACTAAAGAACTTGTTATAAGCAAGAAAGAGCATTACATTACTTAGCATTACTAAGAAATTTTATCCTTTAAAGAATTATTTTCAATTGAGAAAGTGTAACCACTACATTTTTAAAGGGTTTTTTTTTTTTAATCCAGGCCTTTTATTATTTATTTCCTTCATATATCTCTACTTCTTTTGTTGTTAGCTAGTATTCAGTATCTATGAAAAATACCACTTCTAGTTTTTTGATCTCTCCTTCATTTCCATTGGATGTCTTCCTGCACGTGCCCAGAAAACAGAACAAATGACAAACATTTCCTCAGTGATGCATGCTGAGCTAAAGATATCTCTTTTATTCTTCTACTTTGGTAGTATATACGTGATTTGTTGTAGCATAGATCAAAATTGCTGATTAATTTTCCATTGGTGTATGAGGCATTTTGCTGGTTCTGCAGTGTCTTAAAGGCAACTTTAAAATGTTAGAAGGTATTATTACACATATAAATAATTAATCCTCTGCAAATTAATACTAAAATCCCTTTTTAGCTGACAACACAAATAGCAAAGCTCATCTAAAGTAAAAGTTGAATACTTGGTTTTGATTAATTGAAATGAGTGAGAGGAAAGGAGTAGGTATCTTTCATTCTGTAAGAGACTGTTAACACATTAATAAGGCAGATTATTAAATTCGTTATAGAAACTTTTCTAGAAGGACAATAAAATACACTCATAGCAGACCTTCTTATTGAGAATAATTTGTTTTGTATTAAGATGACAAACATGGTTTGCTTTAATTGCAAACCCCCCTTTCCTATAGTATGTAATTTAAGATTCTGTGGAGATAAGTAGTTCTAAATATTACTTGAGGAAGTACAGGTGTGATAAGTTGCTGGAAATAGTTTCTGTGTGTTTCATGGCCTTGGTCAAGCTGTGGTAATTTAACATGAATACTTTGATTTCTGGATACAGAAGCAGTTGTTCTCATCTTCTGCAAATAATAATGAGAAAGTTTGTTGCACAAACTTCACATTGTGTCTAGTTTGTGGAAGAAAATGATAACATGGAGAAAGTACTGCTTTTTGATTGTGTTAGTTTTTTGAGTGAGTTTTTGTGGGTTTTTTGTGTGTGTGTGTCTTTCGTTTTGTTTTTGTTTTGTTTTGTTTTGTTTTAATAGCAAGTTGCAGGCAGATGACCTGGGGTTTCTGCCAGGATAGTTTTTTCCAGCAATTTTCAGCATTATTCATTCATGCCAAAGAAAGAGAGTTCTATGCTATATAGCTAATATCAGACCACACAGGTGAAGACAGACTATCTTACCACATTCTCCAAAAGTCATTCTCCAAAAAACCCCCCCAAACTACCCATTCTTCTTGTTTCTAAACTCTAATTGCCTAAAATGAGACATTTTTGATCTTGTCACATGTAAGCAATATCATTATTGTCAATAATTATGAAAAGAGCAAGGTATGAAGGATTTCATCCTTTGTTATCTAAAATTTGCATCTACACTCCCCCGTCCCTTCTTAGACACACGCACACACTCCTCCATATATAAACTGTTAAGCTAGAAGAGCTTGTTCCTGTCTCCTCAGATAAAAGAGGAAAACGTAGTTCAGAGTTACTTTTCAAGTATGTTCCAGTATATTTTTGTGTCTCAACTTCTTACTGCACTTCTTGGAGTTCACATGTTTTGGGTTTGAGTGTGTTAATGTTTTTTCCCTGTTTTGTTTTGTGTTGGTTTTTTTTGTTGTTGTTTGTTTGTTTTTGGAAACTCTGTTACAAGCTGCAGATTTCAGGGGAGAGAATGGCTTACCCTGTGTCAAGATGTAGAGATAACGGGGCAGAAGGGAAGAGCTGTTGAATTCATTGTCTCTCTGCTGGCTTTGATAGCAATGTTGAATGAAGAGCCAAGGCTGTGCGTTAAATACCATGCAATGGGGAGCTACGTAGCGTGTATCAGGGCTGTGAAGCTCTGAAGGCCCCTTTGGCATATACCAGCCTTGACCATGCTGTACTTTGGCAGGAGCATACTGAGATATGCGGATTATCGCATCGTGTTCTGCGGTTCCTCTGCAAGCGGTGCACAAGACTGTTCTTTCATGAGCATCAGTGTGGAAGATCAGTACTGAAAGAGTACAGAGAAATTATTATTACTAGCTGGGCTAATCTGGGCAAAACGTATATTGATTTCCAGTCTCTACTACAGAGCTGAACCCTCCTGCCATGCTTGTAGCTGGGAGCAGCATAATGCAAAGTCACTGTTAACTTTTAAAAAGTGTTGGAGTTTTTTTTAAAAAAACCCATGCTTTTTAAAAAGTGTTTTCAAATAAACGTTTTAAAACATGCTGAAAACACTCCTGCCAGTCTGAGAACTTCAGTCCAGTTGCTGGGCAGGGACCGAGCGAGCCAATTGTTGTCTGTCCTCTGGGAGAGGTGCAGTAAAGATGAGTTGCTAGTGTGCTGTCTCTCATACAGCAGATGGATCAGTTCTTCCCATCACCTGAAGGCTCACTCTTCTCTAAAAGGCCATGTGGTCAATAGCATGGGTGACAGTGGTCTTCTGTTTCCACATTTCAATTTTATAAAGAGTTGTGATATTTCCTGGCCAGAGCTCTGCTGCAAGCAGTTTTGCAGTACAACCTAAATACTTTTTCTAAGAGCCCGCATTTAAACTTAAAAGTTTCTTCCGGGATAGATACTTCTGTAGTGGAGGTCAAATACATTGTACTGTATTCTTTTTCTTCAAGAGAAAATCTTCGACAGAGACTTTGGGTGAAGATAATATAATTGATGAAATTTTATCACCAGAACTTAAAATCTAGAAGAGAAGTGGGCAACAGCAGGTCTTCAGCAGTGAGACCTCAAGAATTTTCTTCTGTTGGCTGAATTGCATGAGTGTTTCATTTAACTGTTGACATCAGTTGATGTAGCTAAGAATTGAACTCAGGTATCAGAAGACCATTTCACTGGTGCTGTGTGCAGGAATTTTATGTTTGGATGATGGAGAGGGGGATATTTACATGCTTGGTGAAGTAGGATCTTATGAGATGCTTCTGGAGGACTAAGGGAGACAGATCTACCACTATTGCATCTGTACAGTGTGCGGAGACAGGAGGTGAGCATATACCAACATCCTTTCTGCATTCTAAATTGCCAGTGGAGCTAGCTGGTGTGTGTTAAGAGTATGCAAAAATGTGTAGGTAGTCTAGAAGATTAGTGAGTTAGTACTCAAGTGTGACATCAAGAGTGCTGTGAAGTGGTGGTATAGAAACCCTGCCAAGAGCAGACCTAGCAGGATTTTGCGAGCAATGCCAGCACAGATTCCCGAGGTTGAATTGCGCAGCCTTATCCTGCAGGATTTACTTAGTGCTGTGGATTTAGCTACTGAAGCAAACAAGCGGAGAAGGAATTTTCCTAGTTTACATCTGTGTAACCTGACCACTCCTGTAAGCACAAATTTATGAGTAAGATTATACTATTAGTATTCCCTCTACCTGTACAGAGCAGTCTCTCAAGTGGAATTAGCTTGCTGTGTGGGTGTAGTTTTTACAGACTGTAGTAGTGAAACTATCAGAGCCTACCTCTGGCAACCAGTGCTTGTGATTTGAGATTCCAAATACAGCAAAAACATGTATTGCAAACATTAATTTGAATTCTGAACAGTTGTTTGATTCATGTGCATCTACCTCTGTTGTTCACTGTTTGCAAGCATTCATGTAAATGGATTTTTGTCTGCATTAATTCAGTCCTTTACATGAATAGTCATTTTCACAAGCAGATATTTTGCATGAACAGTGTTGTCACTGTAGATGATTTTGGTTTTGACTGTTTTCCCTTTAAATGTCTTCCATTTAAAACTGTCAGTTACACAAAGAGCAAAATAAGTAAGTGCAATATTTGAAACCAAACAAACATCTTGGATAGTTCATGGTCATCTCTGCTGCTGACGTTTACTCAGCAGGTAAGAAAAATGTCTTCTAAAATAAAATCAAGTTTTGTTTGCAAGCTAAGAAAAAGACCAAAATTCAAGAAGAATATTAATCACAACAAATAACCCAAACATCTCTGCTTGTGAGCATCAATATTCATGATTTAACTGTGAAATTATTTGCCAAGTCTCCCTAGCATGTTATAGTACATGCTGACTGGCCAGTGGGTGGGAGTTGTTTGTGATGAGTACTTTGCAGTAATGTTTTATGTGTAACATCTGTTTTCTGCGTCTTCTTGTTCAGTTTGCAGTCATTTGCATAGGGGTGTGTTTTATTTGGAAGCAAATCTGTATTGCTACTACAGATTTGTCTAAATTTTTCCATACTCTCAGTTAATACATTTGAGACAAGGCAAAATGCAGCGTGACTTGTAAGTCAAGTCTTTGTGTCATGTCTGCCTTTTATTTTTGTTTTTATTTTCAGATAAGAAGTTCTATCCAGGTAGATTTTACCATGGTATGTGATTAGTTCTCAAGAAGGAATTAGTACAAAATAAGGTTTCATAAGTGAATGAAAGAAGTGATTAAGGCTTCCTTTGACTAGGATGACAATGTCTTTGGACTTAGCTTTGTCATTGCACAAAGATTTTCTCAATTCCCTATTTCCATATAGCAGCTTTTTCTCTGTTTTATTAGTATCTTTTAGCACATTTCAAAGCAATAGCTGACGTGCAAGTTATGAGAAATGCTATTACTTCTTCTTATAGTGCCTATCGAGTGTGGTCCTGGTGCTTTTATTTTGTGGATTATTGTTTGGGTTTGCTTTTTATTCTGTCTGTGGGTGTCAGTGAAACACTGAGGACATGGCAACTTAAAGTTAGGTTCTGTAGAGCAAGTTTGACAGTGTATGTTATGGGGATAGCATCATAAGAAGCTTCTCTTGGGAGCACAGGTAATGAATGCGCTGTCACCCCTCCCCTCCACTCGGTAATTCTAACACCCCTCTTTTGGGGCTTTTCACTGGAATTTGGAGATACCTGCTTTGTAAGGGGCTGCTACAATGAGATTGTTACCATGGTTTTCTAAAATTTCCAGCCTTATCAGTTACAAGAGAAAATCAATTCAGCCAGGCTTTTACATGATTTTACTTTGTAGGTTCCAAGTAGTATTGTGATTGTTTTTAAATATACCCCCAAATTTACATGGGATTTTTGTCTTCTGGTAATAATATGCTGCCTCTGAACTTTTTAAATATATGGTGCCTGCCAATTATCTGGCATCATAGCTAAGGCAAAGCCTGTTTCCATGGAGGTTTGAGGACATGCTTCACCAGTCAGCATACCTGCAGCTAGAGAACTGATTAAATGATCTCTTTTTTAGAAGTAGTTTCTTTGGGGTGGGGAAAAACTAGGAAAGAAAGGAGGAAAAAATGGGTGGGGAGGTATTTAAGAAAGATATATCCTTCCTGCAGCCCACATCCATCATATGCTTCTGCTGTGTCAAGTGGCCATTTCCTTGAGGAATCCTTAACTGTGTCAGGCAATTGGTGTTTGACCTAGAGCTCACAACAATGTGTGTACCTGATTTTCCTTGCTTTAATACTGTTCCCTCTGTTTCAACTTTGGTTTGCTTTTCTGTGTATTAGTGCCATGTTAGCATGGCGAGGAGCGTGGCAGAGGCTGATGTATTGCATTGCTGTGTGAGGATTTTTTGGTGTGAAGGATACATCAAAAACCAGGGAAGTTTCCAGTGCCTGCTTATTACTCAGTTGTGTGAATCAGCAGGATGCTGCTCCAAATTAATCTTAGCTACTAGACAGCTATTTAATAATTATCCAGAAAGGTCTACTTCTAATTGAACATTTTAAGGCAACTTTTGTACTTTTCACCTAAACTTATAAATTTGATGTAGCAGATCTCTCACTGTAGCTGGTGGTTGTTTTTCAGTGTTTGCCTCTGAAGGCTGGACCTCACTGGTGCCGTACTGGAAGTTGAAAAATACTGGCTTTCCAATCTGTGCATCTGTTTTTTTTTGGTTTATGATGTTGTTCAGTTCCCATGGTCAGTCATGGAGTTTTGTGTACTGGTTTCTATGCAGAAATATGCACATTTGCTCATTTTTCTTCAGAGTATACATACTGCTACCGTAGTTACGTGTGTGTGACATTATTCCCATCTTATATGACATATTGTCTTGCATGCCATAAGTGGCGTTTGTCTTAGGAAAATTGTACCACTATGTAGTTATATTACCCTTATGATTCCTGTTACCAGATAAAGAGTTTATTTGTAGCTTTATTTTCCATTCCCATATGGAAACTTTGACTTGTATAAGTCTTTACTGCCTTGTCCCCTAAGCCTGCCGAATCTTCAGATGAGGTTGGATTCAGATTTTTTGTGACTGCAGCTGCTTCAGTTTGATTCCCCAAAATCTGAAATTACCTACTCGGCGGTATCTATGGTGCAGAAAAAAGGACAAGAATTTGAGTTCCATGTCCTGGTTCTGTGATTCTGGACTTAGGGAACCGTTAGAGATATCAAAGACTTTGTGGCCTCATTGTTAGAAGTTTGACTGTTGCATAATGCTGTTGGTCTCTCTTTTCCACTGGGATATATCATATCAACAGAGCATGCAAAATAATGCTTTCATAAACAGTATTGGGTGGTATGTCACCATGCTTATGATCTCCTAGTTCCTGGAGATGTGGATCTCACTCAGGTACTACAGGATGCTGATGGGAACGAGGCGTGGGTTAAATGTATCAGAATGTGCCTCATGCACTACAGTGCAGACATGCTGCTTTCTGAAGAATATTGGCTTATGGAGCAGCAGCTGTTTATACAGATGTTATTCTAAAGGGATCTCCTGCTGGTACATAGTGTGTACAAACAGTTATAGATACTGTTTAATCCATCTCTGTGATAGCCAGGCTCTTGAGTAATGAAGTGTCTCTTTTCCCCTATGTAGCATTTTCCTGGGGAGACTTGATAGCAGATTGACTAGAATCAACAGATCTCAGGCAAGTGGCAACACCTAAATTTTATCACAACTACTTTGTCAAACAGCTTCCTAGATAATCATCCTGGAAGAGCCTCAGAACAAAAATTGGGCAACAGTGGTGCTAAATATATATCATGGATAACTGCCTTCTTTACATGTTTTGGTGCTACTCAGTTTCTGCAGTATTTCCCATACCTCCTGGATTATCTTGATGGGCTAGCTGAGTGTAGAACTAACCTGCACGCCACTTCTAGAGATCCTGGGAGTCATTTGTTATGATTCAGTATATAAATCTTCTTAATGAAATGGCTTTGCTGCTACCAGGTTATCACACTTGGTGCAGATATAGGCTATACTAAATGCAAGCAAATTTAAAACCCTCTCAAGCGGAAAAATATTTGGTTTTCCTACTAGCTGTAAACAGTTTTGGCTGTTGAGACTCTCACTATCTGCAACAGCTTGACTGATGTGCAAGATGCATGTTAGTCATTGAGACGCTGTGTACTATGCTTGCAGGGGACAATGTCTTACAAAAGGACCTGGAAATCATCTTGGGCTATGAAGTTAGTTCTTGCTCTCTGACAGCCTGCACACTAGTGATGATTGCAGCTGTTAGGTTTGCCTTGCAGTGCGGTTATAACTGAGGTTCTTTGGACCTGGAACTTCACGACTCCTGTAGCCACAATACCAGTGAGCTTAGATGTGGATTTGACCTACGTCTCGCTTGTACCATCAACTCTTTGTCAGACCATTTCTCATTCTCTTCACTGAGATGTTTGAGTGTAAGCATTTTCTTTCTCACACTCCAGCTGCTTCTTTACCCGCTTCTGCAGTCAAGCTATAATCCTGTGGTTTTGATATTGCAGGCTGTTGCCATGGAAATAATGGTGATTTCACAATTTCAAGTGCTGTAAGCACTGCAGGAGGCAATGGAAAAGGTGGTTGGCAAGAGATATAGTGAGGATGTGGGCTACAGTTCAGAGGAGTTGTTTCAGAACCTGCATTTTTGGGGAGGTTCAGCCCCCTCTGTTATTGTGGGTTTTCAGTCTGTGTGTGTTTCATTCTTTTCTCTCTCTTCTTAAATACAATTTTATTAAAGATTGATGCTTAACAATTTCATTTATTATTACATTTTTTGCAAAGTTTATTACAAAGTGATGGTAAATTCTCCTTTTCGTGTCCTCAGAATAAAAATACAGTGCTGTCTGCAGCTTATAGTAATTTATTTTTGGACAAATAATAGACCTTGACAAGGGCAAAGGTTGAGATCAAAGCACATTCTGTTTAAGTCATGTCTTTAGCCCAAAGAAATCGCTTTCAGGAAAACATTTTTTTTCATAAATAGTAAAACAAGCTCAGAACATCATGACAGACATATGCACTTAAAGCTGTGTGACTGACAGTATTAAAACCTAATGTATTAATTATTTAATTATTAGCGTGCTTTGTTTACAAACAAGTTTGGTGCTGAAGATCATCTTATGCAGCATCTGTTCATACCATTATGTCATGATTCCACATCTATACTGAAATATTTTCTCTGAATTAGACACATCCATAAAGGTAGAACAGAATGAAATTTAACTGGAGGAAATCAATTTTGTTACAAAATGAATTGAACTGGCAGCTTAACAAGCTGAAGGCAAGTGGAATTCAGAAGAGTAAGAATTGTTGATACTGTATGCTTGAAAGCATCAAACAGCAGCCTTTTTTCCACAGCTATTTACAGCAACGTTTCACTGATTAGTGTAGTCAGAGAGTAGATATTATCTGTTACTTTTAAATTAAGATCTTAGAATTAATTTGCAGTCTTCAGTAGGATGTAATCAGTAATGATGGAAACAGTAAACTTTAAGATCTTTTTTTAATTAAAGATAGAGAAAAAAATATTTCAGCCTATCATATGCATTAAAATGATCTCAGAATTGCTTTAAAAATATTTTGATCTTTTTCTGCCTGGTATTCCTTAAAATGGAGATAAGAGGATAATCAGTTACATATGAAAGGGAAACAGTAAAGAATGTTCAACATGATTCTGGCTTTGTTGAGCAGTGTCATTAAGAAGCCAAGTTCATAAGGACAGATTCACTCCCTTGATACTTTAGTTATGTGAATGGAAATAGTCTACATGTGTGCCAGTACTCATATCTGAATTTCACAAAAGCTCTGCAAGAAACTTCTTCCTGAATTAAAATGACAAAATAAGCCAGGACTGTGTTTGCAGGGTCTGGTTGAAAAGATGCTAAGTATTTAATGCTCTCAAATCTGAGTATGTGGGCACTTGATAATACTGAGCATTACATAAATCAGACCTTTAAAATAAAACAATAATTTTCTTTCTAAACTGTTTTTATTACTGAACACAGATTTTTGTCGTGTAATATTTCATGGTGCCAAGTAAGTTTTTAAGTATTGTATAAAGGCATATTTCTGCTGAATTATATGGGATTATATATACTTTATGCTTGGCCCAAATTTGCTGCGTAACTGAAATATTTCTATTTTTTATGCTTGAGATTGGTTATAGAATTTTGTCTGGTAGAATACAGGTAGCATTTATGTTCTGTCTTAAGAAGAAGAGATTGCCTATAAGAAATGATGTGAGATGATGAATATACTGATGATAAGTATTTTTGACACCTTACTGGAAAAGTTGTTTAAAACTCATGGTAAGGAGCCATTTAGCTCCAGGTAGTAGTATCTGATGTATGAAATCCTCCATGGTAAGTGAATTTGAAGACCTTGACAGCATGCAGGTGTTTTAGTGCCTCATTGCCTCTGTTCCTGTTCCAGGTGCATGTGACAGCATTGCAATGATGAGTGGAATTTTAAAGAGGAAGTTTGAAGAAGTTGATGGCACCTCACCGTGCTCCTGTGTGTGGGAATCGGATGATGACTTTTCTAGCAGCGAGAGTGCTGGCAGTGGAAGTAATGGCCATCCATCCACTTCTAATCATTTTACTCGTAAGTACTACAGTGGTGTGGAAGGCATGATACTCCTATTTATGCAAACTAAGAAGGTTCATCTTACTTGCAAGAAATACAGCATAGCCTATCTGCATTTATTTTGAAGCATTTTTCTGTTTTGTTACATTTAAATACTGACACTGTGAGGAAGTATTCTTTTTTGAAAAGGGATTGTTTCCTCTAGTGGTAGCTGTTTAGGTAAAAAATTTGTGTATTAGCAAGTTTCAGAGGAAACTCCACTTTAATACTATATCATTTATATATAGATAATATGAAATGTTTTAAGTATATAGGAGAATGTCATCCACTTTTGAGTGATGACTTGGAGGAAGAGGGAAAATCAGCAGTAATAAAGTCAGTGCTTCTACTTGATCCTGTCTGTTCAGAGTTGAGTGGTGTGCATGGACTCTGAGTGAATAGCTGACCCTCTGATCATTCATCCTGCTACCTGAGCCAATGCAACCACACAGCATTTAGTCCTTTTCTTCCATTCATTACAGGAGTAAACAGAGGAAGAAATTCTTTCTGAGAAAAATTTAGTTTCATATTTGATGTCTCCATAAGACACTTGAAGAACAGAAACCCTTTTCTTGTTCCCTTAACCAGCTGAATGTGAACAGTTAGTTCACAACCTATTTTTCTTTTGACTTCTCAGGTTGAGGTTACCAGTTACTAAACTCTCATATTTTATGGAATCTACATAAAGCCTCATACCTTCAGTAAACTACGTGTGTAAATGAGTAGAAGTGATCTGTATCTGACAATTCATATGTAGCAGCTAGAAGAGTGTCTTCAGGTTTTATTTTTATTTTTTTCTTAAATTGAATTGTCTATCTAATAAAGCTAGGCTGGAGCTATTTGTGAATTACAGCTTGCAATGGGGATAGTGTAGTTCCTTATCTGAAAAGGAAAAAAACTCCTCTGGGTAAAGGACACTTCTGTACTGCCTTCTCTTTGAGTGGACTTTGCAAGAGCACACTGAAGACGTAGATGTTCAGCTGAGGGTGATGGTGAAGGGGTTGTACTTTACCTCAAGGGGCACCACAGGAGTCTGTCCTGAAACCTGTCCTGCTTAACATCTTTATGGAGCACCTGGAGAAGGTGACAGAATGACTTGCAGAGTTTGCAGAGAACCACACTGAAGAGAGTAATTGATGCCCTTAAGGGAAAAGCCCATTCAGAGGGACCTAGGCAAGCTGGAGGAATGGGCTGACAGGAGACACATAAAATTCAGCAAAGACAAGCTCAGATTTGTACCTGGGAAGGAAGAGCCCCCTTTCAATGATACAGGCTGGAAGCTGACTGGCTGGGGAGCAGATCTACAGAAAAGACTCTGGGAGTCTTGGCAGACAGACAGCAAGGTGAAGGTGAGCCAGCAGTGTGGCCTGGCAGACAAGAAGGGCAACAGCCTCCTGTGCTGCATGAACAGCAGTACAGCTAGTAAAGCAGGGGAAATGACTACCCTCTCAGCTCTGCACTCACGAGACTGTACCTTGAATAGGTACCTTGTCCAGGTTTGTCCTGCCCAGTAGCAAGAAGGACATTGATAAAGTGGAGCACGTTCAGCAGAGGATCACTAAGGTCATAAAGGGGCTGAAACATTCACTGTGTGAGGAGAGGCTGAGGGACCTGACCTTGTTGAGCCTTGAGAAGGGAAGGCTATACAGGGACCCAGGAGAAACTGTGCAGTACTTAGGAGGCGTTTATGCAGAATGTAGGGAGGATCTTCTCACTGGTCTGTGATGGGAGGCTGAGAGACAATAGATGTAGATTGAAAAGAGAGGTGTTCAGCTGAATGAAAGGAGAAACTTTTCACCATCAGGACAGCGAGGCACTGGAACAGGTTGCCAGGAGGCTGTGTAGTGTCTGTCCCTGCAGGTTCTCAAGACATGACTGGCTAAAGCTGTGAGCAGCCTGGTCTGACATCTTCCCTGACCTTGTTTTGAGCAGGAGGTTGAACCATCTGAAGTCCTTTCCAGTCTGAATTATTTTGTGGTTTTTTTGCCTTGTTTGCATCAGAGACTCCAAGAGAGCTGAAGTAGCACTGCATGTTATTGTTCCAGAACTGAGTTTACTAGTAAGCAGAGAGTGGTAGCAGCCAGCGTGTGTCCAGAAGCAGTTTGTACAGTGCTGTGTAACCTCAGCTGGACTGCTTTTGGGCCCGTTATGATAAGTCTGTAGGGACCTGTGTTTTGCTTTCATCAGTTTACTAGCTCAGGTCTCTGCTAGCTCTGGGATCTATTTACCACTGTCCACTGCCAAAGTGTCTGTACATCCTGTGTTCTGTTTTGACATTGTCAGTTTTGCTGCCTTGCCTTTGGTGCAAGGTGGCAGCCAGAGCTGAGTGGTTTTGAAAAGCCCAAGTTTTCTGTAGGCTTCTTGCTCAATTTAGAGTGCTAGTGGGAAGAACAAAGACTAGGACGATTTGAGACACAGGTAGATGTAAGATGTCCCACTCCCTCCCCCTCCCTAGCTCATTATCCTGCTTTGATTGTGTTCGAGGCTCTTGCTGTTGGCTCTTAGAACTTGAACTCTCTGGTTTAGCAGTGGAATTTTCAGCCTGGCATTTCTTTCACTTGGCAGTCTGCCAGAGCTTTTGTCTAGGCTTCAGGGCATGATGCAGATACATGTATTTTGCTTAGCTTTCAATTGTTTTCTATTATTGTGTTTTGTGGTTAGGTTTGTTTTTTTTTCTTTTCATTGTTTCATGCTTAACAAAGCCACAACCTATTTTCTCATGTGTCTGTAGACAATGGTAGTACTTCTCTAATGCAGCTGTCTAGGTAAGTGCTTTGTAAGATTTTTGTGGAAAAAATCAAAACCCCAAACATCCCTAACTGCAGCAACAACAGACTTCATAAATGACTAAATAAACCAGTTCAAGTGTTTTTGTAAAGCAGACATAAACAACAAAGATTGAATTTAAGGAGTCTGACTCTCCATAGTTGAATTTTGTGTAATTTAGCGATGTCAGAATAGAAGGCACATGTACTTCTTTTTACAGTGGTGTTTATATAGGATGATGAAGAATCAGACCTATAGCCCAAGAAAGTGTAGTATTTCATGTAAATTAGCTGAGGAACTTCTGGGTATTTTCCTGGTTGTTACCTCAAAGAAAATTTGGCAATTCTTATATAACAGTTTTATTTTCCCAATTTTACTAGCATCTGTTGGTTTTCGGAAGCATACTTTTACATTTTTCTGAGGAGAATGAGTTTATTGGAGTGATTACTGCAACAGAATACTACTTACTGAAGGTCTCTCAGAGGATCTGGAATTGCTTGTTTTGTATCAGAACTCATTTATTTTCAATCAGAATCTGGTAGGAGTCATTTTCAGATTCCTGTCCTCTGTTGTTTTCTGTTAGTCATCAGCTTCTGCAAAACCCAGATGACAAATTTATTAACAGTCCAAAGTCTGTAAAATGGAAATCAATAAGTATATTTGCAAATAAATATTATTTGTATGAGAAAGTTGCACGATTGGGTTACATAAAGTTTGAATATGGGGCAAAACAAGAAAACATGCCTTGCTGTTGCAGGCAACTCTACCCTCACTAGCATATGTTATCCACGTAACAACAGGCTGTAGAATACGTAAGACATGTTTGCTGTAGCCTCATCTGTGATGGGTGTGAAATTCTTTCCTCCTCAGCCCACTTTATGCAGTAATGTGTTTATCTGTACACATGCTCCCTGAAGACTGAGCTCCTACTCTGTGCTTAAAGCCACTCTGCTGTTCACAAAAATCTAAAAAGATTCATATAAATTCTTCTCACTGTTCTTTATCAATACATGTGCAGATTTATTGCTTCTCCAAGGGACTGCAGAGACACAACAGCAATCTAAAATATCCTCTATTATGCTATGAGCTGTAGTAATCCCCATCACTACACAGTAATTCTTTGTGATAATGGAATGTAATATTATAACAGTATTTTATAAGCTTCATGTAGATTAAGACTGTTGTTAGCAATTAATATTCAACATTTTGCATTAATTTTTCTTTTTCTTTTCCTGTGGTAGCGTGTTTTATCACAAAAATAAATGTTGGGCATATCCAAATCAGTTAAATGATTACAGCAGCATTATATTATATTACTTTTAACTTCGTCAATGGCATCCATGGAAATGAATGTACCTTTTTCAATAAATAAAAATACAGGTCTGTGCTTGTGTGTACATGTGTGCATATATTTATAGCTTGAAAAAAGTATAACTATATAAGTGTGTATATTTACTTCGAAAGAGCATATGTGTTTGTGTACATATATATGTACAAGTGCAGTAAATGTAGTAATGGCCTACAGAAACAGTGTGATATTTTAAACGTAAAGCTTGTGACAGAATGCCACAGAACTGAAGAGTGAGAAGCTATGTGGTTTTATATATATTGTTTACTACGATTCCAGGCATGGTAACTGAAGAAATAGATCTTTCTCTGCCCCCCTAATCCTTAGGCATTTCTGTGAATCGTGCACTTGTTCTTTAGTAAGAAGCCTGCATGATAAATGCAGGAAAGTAATTAATTCATGCCATTCTTGTTCAGGAGATGTGATTTGTGTTTGTTTCTTTGTTCTTTGAAGAAAGTTTACTATTTCTCTTGTGGATTGTTTGCTAGATATTTAATGGAATCAGGATTTCACTTTGTTTTAAATCAGAACTTTTTCCTAAACACGGGGTTAGGGAAGGTGTCAGGTGAATTTGTGCTGGCCCAAACTATCTCAGGTGTGATTGGTAAGTTTCAGTAATTGATGTCAGTTGACCTTCTCAGGATTGCTGAAGCATGTTACAGACCAACTATGCTCACCCCTGCCATTAAATAGCATTTTTAAGCAGGGTAGGGGAAGTCAATAAAGTTACCAGGTCTGGAAACTGCTAGATGCAATCACAGTAAAACAGAGTTGTATGTTTAAGATAATTCTAGGAAAGCATAGGCAACACCAGTACCCGTTTGCTCTTTATTCAAAATATGTGTATCAAGTTATTTGAAAGAATAAATTTAAAGCTACAGAGTGAATTTATGTCTTAAGGTAACTAGCTGAAAACAAACAAAAAAGTCATTTAACTTTCTCAATAAAATGTATTTCAAGGCCTTGGAGATAGTTGTTTTGTTTTTTTTTTTAAAGATCTGAATACTTCCACATTCACTGCTTCTCATATTATTCATGGTTAAGCTACTCAGTTTGCTCACCTGCAGGGATGCAAGCTCAACAGTATTCCTCTGTATGTGATTGTTTTCTTTTCAGCAGGAATTGGTCTCTGCTTAAAGGGCACATGGTTGCATTAAGCCAGTCCTGACAGTTAATTACAAAACGTCAAGTGGTTCCAGTAAGAGGAACTGCAGTCTGTGGAGTTGGTCCGTGATTTGGCTCTGGGAGATGGAGAGTGAAACGCTCTTGTAGTCTTTTCTACTCCAGAGTAGGGTTTTATTTTGCTGAGTTTCATATCATAGAGAAAGAACCTGAAATAATGTTTGGCATGGAGCTGAACCACCTTGGGTTGGAGCAGAGGCCTGCAGATTAGAAGTCTTTTTCTGAACAACGTATGTAAGAGACAGTAACTAGTGTCAATATGGATTTTTAAAGTGATTTGCCTCAGTTTAAAATGCCAAAAATGGGATTTGGGAATGCTAACCAAAAGCCCCTCCGGGGTATCTCAGACATGTAATCGGAGGAATTCAGTCCCCTTTAGTAAAGGCTTGTGCTGAATATTCTGGGAAGAATCTGCCTGCTGTTAATGTAGCCAATGTGTAGAGCAGTAATAATAAATACTGCTACTTTCCAGACTCTGGCTGGATTATTAAACACAATAAGCATGCCTGTTGTTATAAGATTCTTTGTTAGATTTGGGAAACTCCTTGACTCCCTAGTTAAATTCACTGAATCATTTCCAGCATGAAAACCTGAACCAGCAGACATTTTCCATTATCCTGTTTTGTCATGACTGACTTCAGTTTTTACAGTTTCTATGACAACTGTGATTTTTTGATTGGTAAAGAATAAAGCGCTAAAAGATTTTCTTGGGGGGGATATGGCACTATACAGTGGTTTTCCATCAGAGGAATAGAGTGAAAACATCAAGATGCTTTTTTTGCTAATCAGTAGCATAATTGAATTGCTGCCTAAATGGGGATACCTGTTTGTGGCAGACTCCACAAGCACTAATTTTTCAGATAGGACAGAAGAGAAAATAGCCCTCTTACAGTTGCCAAATAACTCTGGAAAATTAATGATAATTTATACCTACAGTTTAAGATATTCTTATTTTTCAAATCACGTAGATACTTACATTCCCATGTTAACCCTAAAGGAAATGTACTTCTGAAGACATGGCTCAAAGCAACACACCGGGTTTTTTTCTCAGATTCTTCGGCAATTTTTGCAAGTCATCAGCAGAATGATACTTGGGAACTAATGATGGAATTTCATCAGGTGGGAGTCAAATAAAAAGGAGAGGAACAAAAACATGACTTGCTGGATTAGAAGAGAATGTAGAGAGGGGTCAGAACGCACAAGTGAACAATTAGTGGTTAGTGGGGAAATACAGAGAGGGGCTGACAAAGGGCTGATCAGGGTGGGAAGATGGCTTGTTGACTATGTCATGTATGAAGAAAAGAGAGAGAAGGAGGTTCCCTGAGACAAGAGGCACTTGACAAGCAACAGGGTGTTTTTCTGCAAGAGCAAGAAAGCAGTGGTAACAGATTTTACTTGGTAAATATGTCAGTTTGCAGAAAGGACTACAGATTGGCTGGCTCATAACTGGGAAAAGAGGGAGGGCTAATGAACAGATTGAGAATGAGCCAGTTTATCAAGATCAAAGGAATTTAATGCTCCAGCAGTTTGCAAATTCTTAGTGAAAGTGACTCATTCTTTTTCACTACACTGATGTGTGTGGAACATATTTCAAAAGCACATTAGCAAATTACTGGGAAATGTTGACTGGGATTCTGTAGCACTTCCAGATTTGTTTGGTGTTTACTAGTTAGAGAAAAGTACCTTGCACTGAGACCATATGTATAAATCCTGATCCATATTCAGGAGTATGTACTGTCAGTGGATCTGGAACCATCTTTTGGAGGCAAATCTGGGATCTCTAATTCCGAGTGATGCGAACATGATGTATGGAATGGTATTCGCTGATCGTCTCTTGTCTGTGAGATTTGCTAAAAATTAAACATGATGGTTGGATTTTGTCCTTGATTTATAATGCAGAATAAACATTATATTCACAATTGCAGTAGTATACCAGAATGAGTCTTAGCTGCTAGTTTTAGACTTCTCATAGCAGTTGATGTCCTAGATGCTATTACAGTATGCAAAATAGCTTTAATAATGTTCACATTCTGTCCATAAATTAGTATATAATTTCTTCTTTCTCACCTATGACATGTGCATGCAGTTTTAGAATCTCAAAATCATGATGACCATGGCTTTCTTGACAAAGAGGAATGCACCTAAGCCCACAGCCTTCAAAATCCTTTCAGAAGGTCCTCTTTTCAGCTAACTTCTAGCATGGATTCGAACTAATCTTACCCAACATCCCTTTTTGGAGAAACCATAAGGTTGGAATGTAGTTGGGCTTTATTTTAATGAAGACTTACTCCATAGTTTTTGGCAAATAATATCAAAACTTTAAAAGTGATTCTAAGGGTAAGAACCTTAAGATACCTTGGATACTAAAAGTAGCTTGTCTTGCTCTTCAGACATGAAGCAGTACAACAACATTGGGATACCAGTGAAAACTGTGGGTGGCCTGATACAATTACATTAGCTTCTATAGGAAAATCATTGATGAATCAAATCAGAAGGGAGAGAAAAATGGATTTTTCTGTTACCAGTTTATCACTTCTAATAGCTTAATTTTTTAATTTTTTTTTAATTTTCTTCATGCTTGCTTTCTTAAGACTGCTCTGTCTAACTAGCTGTTATTCCTAGTAAGAGTCCCAATAGCCTTTCATCAGTTTTCTTTGAATTTGTTTTATATGCTCTTATAAAGCAAATGAAGCATCAGAAAGACTATTGCAATATCCTTTCTTCTTATCTAGTGCTGTGTTTTGTTTCATATGCTTGTTCATATGTTTAATACATATTCTGCATTTAATAATGGTTTACAGCTTTTACTAACAGTCTCTAAAGATGGCTTTAAGGATGTTTTGAAATTTAAAGCCATGTTAGCATCAATGCTTTTAACAAATTAGACTGTATTATTGTTCATTACTGTACACTTCATAAATAATTTCAGTATGTACCAACCTCAATACCTGAGCCACTGGATAGTGCTTTCTCCTTGCTGAACTCTGTGCTGCTGTTCTTTGCTCACACAAGCAACTGATCTAGCAGTAAGCGTGATGGAGGGGAGTTAACACCAGTACAGTGACATAAAGATGTAGTTTCTACAGGTAGTGGATCTTCTTTTAAGAGGTTCCTTCTATCCAGTGGATTGTTCCTGCTTCAAGGCTTTTACCTTATCAGTTGATACAGCTTCCAAATCTGTTGTGTGACTGTGCTGTAAGAGGTCTTAAGTTTCTAGCAGTGAGCTGGGAGAAGCTTTCTATGTGGTTTTGTTTTGTCTCTGCTTTGTTTGTTTTCATTGGGGGTTTTCTTGTTAGATTTTTTCTGTGTGTGTGTTATTTTTTGTTGTTTTGTTTTGTTGGATTTTTTTTTTTTTAAATAGACCATCAGTTGTGCTTGCAAAGCAGAATAGGAGTTTTATCTTTTTCTGGTGCTTCATCATGAAACTCTGTTCTCATGCTTATATGAAAGATGCAACTTCTTATTTGTGTTTTCAGTATTATCAGCCTTCAGTGATCTAGAGTTTTATATTCTGATTTTTTGTTACGTCATTTATATTGTACTAGGGCTTTTTGGCCCTATTGGGCCTAGACTTGGACCAGCTTAAGATGAAGGCCTGTATCTGCATACAGAAAATACAGACAGGCTTCCTCAGATAATTTACAGTTTTGTAAGGCAGCAATTGTGTAGAGTAAACGAAGAACTGTGGGGAGGAATGGATCCATGGAAATCACTGACCTGTGAGCAAAAAAAAAATAAAGAACTCTGATTGAAATATTAGGGAAAAAGAAAAGTATTCTGGCTGCTGGAGGCTGTATTGACTTCTTGCTTTCTTCTTTCTCTATACCAGCCTCATCTCCCACATGTAGTGTTGCTGTTTGCTGACAGGTGGTCTGTTTGTCTTCCCTACAATCTTACTGTGGTGCCTTGTATTCATCTACCAGTGGTTTTGAGCTTGCTGGAGTTTAAATCATGTGAGGTGACATGATTCTTCATTGATGCTATTTCACACTATTGATTAGCATTCTTCTGTTCGCTAAATATGTGGCATTTTTGGTGTTTCGATTGTGTGTGTGAATACTGATGCTACCCTAATGCAATGCATTTGTAGCACTAATAGCATTAAGACATGTAGGTAGCATCCAGACCTCAAAGCTTATATTTCAGAGTTTTCATAGTACCTGTAAAAAAAAATAGGTAAGTAGCTGGTTTAGTCTGAACTCACATAACAGTGAAATGACTTTGTTCTAAAGGGGAAAACCAGTTAGCAGTTGTCAAAGACATGGACTTGTCCTGTTATTTCCCAGTTCACTATCAAAGTCAATTAGTCTTTTTGTAACATGAGTCTTTTGTATTTTCATGAATTCATCATCAACTGTGTATGCCCCAGAGTAATAGTGGTGAGAAAGGGCTTTTCACTGTCAGACTGACTGAAGACTATACTCCTTCCTCCCAAGTGAGGCTTTAACTGTTAGAATCCATGGCTTCAGCTTTGTTACTTGATGGTTTCACTGTGTGCTTGTGTGCAAAATAATGATATGCCAACCCATGAACTGCTACTTGTGATGACTGTACTGAATACACCATCAAGACTCGCCGAGTGCTTATCAAAGACTGCTTCCTCAACTTCTGTGTTACTGATGATTAGTGGGTTGTTCTCTATAAATGTGTTTCTTACTTACAACTTCCTGTAAAGTTGATTGTCTCTGTCTCTGTTTTGGAGACTCCCAAGCTTGAGATGCAGGAGTAGATTTTTAGTACTAAAAATCAGTTTTTGTGTGTTTCCAACTGGTTAGCCAAGTAGTTTACCTGCACAAGGTAATTAGGGATTACTTTTGAAAATGTTAAAACAGGAGTTATATTTAAGAATTAAACTAATGTCAATTCAAAGTACTACTTTAGCTCTTTCTTATCTTAACTGAGGCATGGCTGTATTTATACATCATCAGCTAGCAAAGAAAGCAGCCATAGGCTGTGGTCATCTGTAGAGCTATAGTTCAGCAGTGGTTACTATGGAAACTGTAGGTGACCTACATTTTGCCAAAAAGTGATAAAGTTTGTGTGATGTATTATTTATTTATTTACATAAAGCACACCTATCATTTTCTGCTACCATTTTTCATCTGTTTCACAAGAAGTAGTATTCTTTGTTTTGAGTGATTGGTGTGGAATGGACACAAAAATCTTGGTGCAGAGATACCATTTTGTTACACTATATTTAAAATTAGTAGAAATTGTTACCTTTGCTGTTGTGTCTAATTGTGTGTTCTTAGGAAGAAGGTAGCACAATATAATTAATTACAATATGCATTATTATGCTATCATTATACCAGTGTATGGTGTATAATGGCTTGCACTGACAAGGCTCATTCTTGTGAATTTATCTTTTGACTAACATTACAAGTCAGTAGGCTACTGTATGAATAACGTTACTCAAAGCATTGGACTTGGAGTAAGCATCAAAAATGCTTTTGGCTTTAGTAAGTTCAGCTTGTCATTGCCTTTAAGAAAGTGAGAATTTTCTCAAAGAATGAGAATATACTGCAGACATTGCTAGAGAAGAGAGCAGCCAGAGGAGAGGACAACCTGTGGCATTTGAAATGAATCTTGAGTTATCAGTTTAAATACACATTTCTCACAATGAGATTAACACAGAAATGTAAGTATTGGGTTAGAGCACGTGCCTAATGAAGTCATTAAATGTGATTTCTTTAGAACTTTGGCTTGAAGATGAGCCAGGCCTGGATTTTAAAAAAACCAGTTGTTAGAACAGGTTATCAGAGAAGGGATGTACATTTAATGTGGTTTTTTTTTTTTTTATTTGTGTGGCTTTGTTGGTATTCAGATAAAAACCCTGTTCTGCTTTGAATCGTTTATTGTACATTGTACTGGGAAGGAATCAGAAATTAAGGACACAGAAAAGCTAAAATACAGGTTTGTTTGGAACCAAATAGATTTTCTCTCATTACTTTATGAACCACCTGCTAATTCTGAAACTCTCTCTAATAGCCACCAGAGTCTATCATGATTGATAGAGGCAGAGGTGGGAGTACACAGATCCATAGCTGCCTATATTTTGCAGTCCTTCCTCATTGCTGACATGTACAAGCTTATATGTGTCCTGCCACTGGTAATGGAACCACCTCGTGATTTCTCATCTATTTCTCACTTTCTCTTCTCTGCCCATGCCCATGCATATCTGCCCATCTGAAGTTCATACAGCCTGCTAAGTTTGATCAATACTGTGTGGCATGCTGTGCTCCATCACTTCAGTCATGTGTTATTAGATGAGCTACCAACTCACTTTTACATATCTCAAAAAAATAAACCATTTTTGTTTGTTACCCTCTTTTTTGCTTCAGAAAGCTCAAATTGTATGCATTGTGTCCATCTGCCTGAACTGTGATATGTGCAAACATCAGCAGTAGTATTGGCAAGAAATGTTGTCTACAACAGCCAGTACTAAATGCTTTTGGGAGTTGATCTAGTTTGCCTTTATGATGGAGACTTTAATTATCGCCTAAACTTACTGTATCATGATCAAAGCCTTTGTTTTCCCAAATTATTTTGATCCTAAAAAATCTTAATCATATCTTAAATAGAGAATGGCATAATAACAAGCGTTGCACCACTGATGCTCAAGTTCACAGCAAAGACCAAGTGTAGGAGTTGCATGCCAAGCAAGTCATGGCCTCTGCTGAAGGAAAATATGAAAATCACCAGAGGTCAAACTGGAGTCTGCACCAAAGCTTCTTTGTAATCATGTCATTATGAAAAAGCTGCAAGCATGAAATACCTTCCGGGCACATTTGAATTGTCTCTCTACTGCTTCTAGCCATAAGCATGTCTCCAGCTGTGTTCATCTTTCAGAAGAAGGTGAAAAATGATCAAACTGCAGAAACCAGAATCTAAATTCAGAAATGTTGAAATGAATATTGCTTTCTAATTCTTGGCAAGTAGAGCTGAAATACTGAATAAGAGTCTGAAGTGAAGTGTGGATCAAATGGATTTTTCAAAACTATATCCAGAAATGTCTTTTAGAAAGATCGCAAACCTTGCTTTAAGGACTTCAACAGATGGCAAGTCTGTCACCTGTCTTGGTAAGCAGGATTAATGTTTAATTGTCCTTGCAGTTACTGAATTTTGTTCTGTTCAGTGAAATGCAGGGAGGTTTTCAGACTCCGTGCTGTGTCAGAGCCAGAAGTAGCTCATGTGTACCGGAAACCAAATGTGCATACTGGCTATGTGCTCAGAGGTTGTATGGTCATTTATACTAAAAAAGTCAGGTCTGCTCTTGTGAAATATAAAATATTTTGTAAGTTAGTCAATTGTTTGCAATAATTAAATATTTTGGTAAAATAACTTTTGTGGCTTACTCATACATATGACTCACATGCTGTACGGACTTTTTCCCCCTTAATATTGTAGTTGGCTTCATTGCAAACAAACTGAATTTTCTGTTTACTCTGTGAGTGTGCATAAGGCATTGCTAATACCTTGCTAGAAATTCTAAAAGTTTATTGGTATCATTTTAACAGCAATGAGACATGAATTACATTTTTTTAAGGACAGAGTAAGGAAATATCTACAGACTGAAAACATGATTTCAGAGGTCTAAAAATCCCCTGAGAGAAACTGGCGTTCTTTGAGATCACAAGGTCAGTAGTACAGTAGCAGTTATTCATGTGCATGTATCTATACAATTATGCAGGTCCAGTTTCAGTTTTGACCATTTGGTTGTACAAAATGTGATGTTACATTTTACATCTCTGCAGAGATTTTATTAGCAGTTTTGGAAAAACATTAGTAAAAATTCCAGTTTCCAGATGTACCATTATGTTTAAAAATGCTTAAAATTCATGCTAAAATCTAGTGGATAAGTATACATCAGCAGCTTCCTATGTAATTAGATACATACAGGAAGAATGTTCCAAACTTGTTGCCTGTGTTTGTAAATGAATTAATTATTATGTATTTGCATCTTTCTTCACTTGCTTATAAAAGTATAAGCGGTTTTAATATTTTGGAAAAGGAAGCACAAAGTTACCTGAAGAGGTATCTTCAAAGCTTGTATTTTAATTTGTCACATTGTGATATGATTCATTCTTTTCCAAAGACTGGAAGTAATGGATAGGATTTATTCAGCCACAAAGAGTTAGCCAACACATTAAAATAGTAAACATGTTCAGAGAACTGTGTGTAATCAGTACAGTATTTTAGTAACGTCACAAAGTAATTTAAAATGCTTGGTAAATAGCAAGAAGATTATGATAGAATCTTCTTTTGGATAATATATTCATAATTTGTTGTAAGCTTTGCTCAGACACTGGAAAATGTGTAATTGTTATCTTTTAGCTGTTTGTTATGAGAACGTTATTTTTTAAATTCTACATGTACTGATGAAGGAAAAATCAGAAAGCACAAGTATAGTTAACTCTTACCCTGAAGGTTCTGTTTAGATTATGGGTTAACCATAGTATGAATACAGACATTAAACCTGGCTTCTCGTGGTTGTCTGTGGGTCTAAATGTAGTAGTATGCTGCTTATGTGCAGCATCATGTGAACGCGCACATGTAGGGCAGTAGTCTATGACTGGAGTTACTGATCTCCTTTTCTTGTTTACCTTGTTGAATGTTTTTATAGCTTGACTCAAATGAAATTTTTATATGATTTCTTTTTACCTTATATGGATTATTTTTATCGCACATTACTGAAGGCAGTTGGCTGTTGATTCTCTTTCAGTAGCTTAAGCCATGTATTATATTGTGTCTGATTTTGATTATCTGATGACTTTCTACAGTGAAGAGGAGGATGCATGCCACTTAATGAAGCCTCACTTGGCACAACTTTTCTCATTTTTAAGGCATAAGTGAAGAGGAATTCATTAGCATTTTTGCATAATAGTCATTTAAGAAAGAGTAGCACTTTGATAGTGAAATAATTTTCTTTTGTTGTACTCCAGTGATGTGAAGCATGTTGCTCTTATTTGTGTGCCTAGCATTCAGTAAGGCGGAGCTATAATGAAAAAATAACCCAGAAAAGAGAACTTCTGACTTAAGAGGTGCTCTATTAAGTTAGATTGGTAAATGCTGCAAGAAAATTTTACAAATGACTCTTGGTTCCTAGTTGGACTATTGTTGTTCCACTGCTGAGTGCAATTAAAAATGTGATTTAGAAAGGTAATAGACCAATATTCTTTCATTGGCTGCATCAGAGAGGAGAGTTGAGGGGGAATTTTCAAGTGTCAAGTAATTTACATTATGGCAAGCTGCATAGCTTACTGTTAATTTGTACCCTTCTCTAGACAGATAGGATATTTATGAAAAAAATTTGGGAAATTCTTCAGAATCATATTGTAGATGCATGTTATATTTGTGTTGCAGTATAATAATAACTTCAACTGGTTTTGAATTACAGTATATAAATAAATCTTGCAACAAGGCTTAATCATACAGTCATTATTGAAGAAAACCTTTTGAAAATAAGGCTTAGTATCCACATGATAATGTTGTATGTGTAACTGTCTTTTTAGGGTTCTGGTGATTTTTTTTTTTTCTTTCTTTTTTTTTTTTCTTCCCCATTTCCTTCCCCTCCCCCCCTTGACTTCAGTAACTCTTAAGGGCAAGAAGAGGCTTGGCCAAGACTCACTAGCAATAATGAATCTGTAAAGAAGTTTGGCAATTAATAGATGTGCAAAGATACATTATCCTTTGCATCATTCCTCCAGAGAATAACACTGGTGATAACAAAAAACAATGCACTAGGTTCTGCTCTGCCAACAAACTGTAGCATAAATTTTTATTAAAAATCATTTTAATTAAAATCTTTAATATCTACATAAAAGGAAAAATTTATTAGGATTTCTTTAAAAGTGTATGATTTAGCAATCTAAGCCTCATTTTTAACACAGTGAGGACTTGTCATTCACTTGTGCACTTTTATCAAATTTCTATAAAATAACGTATCACATTGTTCAATCTTTCATTGGTAAAGGTACTATTTTAGAGCTCAAAGGTACTGTAAAGGAATCAGTGCCTAACATAACCTGTTTACTAGATAATACTTGCCCTGATTTTGCATATCATATTTTTGCATTTATTGTTTTGTTGAAAATGGAAATAAGAAAAATAAATAACCCTGCCAAGCAGCCTAGACCAAAACAAACAGCTGAAAGTGTACATGACTGGTAGGCCCTATGCTACCATTTTAAGTGGAAAATCTGTGTCACACACTCAGTGAGTTGAACTTTTGGAGTCACTTGTGAAACGTTCACAAAGAAGGAAGATTGTTACCTGCTTTTGTACAGGTAATATCCAGGAGAGCCTTTCACTCACTGTCAAATCTGTAGATAAAGAAAAGGACCTTAAACAACTCCCATAGAGGAGCCTTCAGTTCTTGTATCAGTCTGGGCTCATAGTCCTCGTGCCTGCTAGTAACACACAGCCACTGGGTAGAGGAGTTCGTGTTCTCATTCATTGCCATGAATAAACTTTTAGAGAAGACAGCTTTCTCCCTCTTGGTTTTCTAATTCTCACAATAATGCATATAAGAGGAGCACCTGTGATTCTTGACTTATCTTCTGATTTGATAAGAAACTTAGACTTATTAAAAAATACCTTTTTAAAAACAAATTGCTTCATTTATTTTGGTAAGCATGAAAACATCTCTCAGAATTCTGGAACTAATTTCTTAGAGGCCTAAATGTTAGTGAACTTGTAAAACTTGTTGATTCAATTGTACCTAAAATTCTGGGTCATCATCAGAAATCAGAAGTCATTTACTGCTTACTAATTCCTGGTGATATCTGCTGTTGTAGTCACAGAATCATAGAATCATAGAATCATAGAATAGTTTGGGCTGGAAGAGACCTTCAAGATCATCAAGTCCAACCTTATTCCTAGCCCTATCAAAAACACTAAGCCATGACCCTAAGCATACATCTAACTGCCTCTTAAACACCTCCAGGGATGGTGACTCCACCACCTCCCTGGGCAGGCCATTCCAATGCCTGACAACCAGTTCTGGAAAGAAAAGGCTTCCTAATATCCAGCCTGAACCTCCCCTGGTTCACCTTCATGCAATTTCCTCTTGTTCTATCTCTTGTCACCAGGGAGAACATACCCCCTTCTGCTTCGCTTCCTGAAGGGAAGTTGTAGAGGGCAATAAGGTCTCCCCTCAGCCTTCTTTTCTGAAGGCTAAACAGCCCCAGATCTTTTAGCCTCTCCTTATAAGTGACATGCTCCAAACCCTTTACTAGCTTGGTAGCCCACCTCTGTACTCTCTCCAGCACCTCAATGTCCTTCTTGTAGAGAGGAGCCCAAAACTGGACACGGCGTTCGAGGTGCAGCCTCACCAAAGCCGAGTACAGAGGATTGATCACCTCCCTGCTCCTGCTGACCACACCATTCCTGATCCAGGCCAGGATGCCATTGGCCTTCTTGGCTCCCTGGGCACACTGCTGGCTCATGTTCAGCTGTCTGTCAATCAACACCCCCAGGTCCTTCTCTGCCTGGCAGCTCTCTAGACACTCCTCCCCAAGCCTGTAGTGCTGCTGGGGGTTGATGTGGCTCAAGTGCAGGATAATATAAACAAATGGTTTTGAAAATCCCATGTACTTTGAATCTGCTCCTGAAGGTAATAGGTAGCACAGGAATATTTCTGGTCTTTGTGAAGAGGTACTAAGTTCTATACCAACATTTTCTACACTCTATGTAGTCTTGGAAATGTCACTAAAGAAGGACAATTCAATTTCATGTATTTATTCCTAAAACAATACAGGTCAGCAAACTTTAGAAAGCCTCTGTAAGTATTTCTCTATGGTATCAGTTTTGTATCTCTGTTGGAAGAAAAAAAAAATCCTGTTATTATTTAAGAATCAGACTCAACACTGTTGCACAGAAAAATTGTGGCTGGAAGACAATTTAACCAACAGAGCTACAAGTGAAAGGGAAATCTTAAAAAACCTGAATTGCTATAGCAGGGATTTCTAAGAGTCTAAGACAATTTGCATTATAACACATTTTTTCCCCTCCTACTTCCTGCATAAGGATCTCTCAGAACAATCACACTTCTCTGAGCAATCCACTTCAGTTTTAATAAGTGCAGAAGCCTTGTTCCTAACTGCATAAATGAAGCACTTAGAAAAGGACTTTCACAACAGTTAATGCCTGTTGCCTTTAACAAATGACACACTTTTGAATTCCAAGATGTGAATGAAGATTTGGATACAAGTTAGTCAGCAAATACTGGCTTAAGGACCATTCAGTACAATGAGCATAATTTCTGGCTAAAGAAAGGATACTGATTCTTCCCCTGTTGTAATATGAAAGTCAAAGATATTTCTTATCATAGATTTTGGGGTTTTTTTGTGGGTTGTTTTGGTTTTTTTTAACTGTATGTGGCATTCATACAGTATAAAGGATTTGGCTGTGGAAAACATCAGGCACGTGACAGAGATTTAGAACAGTAAATGTATGAACAATGTGTACCATTTTGAAGTGCTCCCTATAAGTGTTAATACCAGGTATATGCAAAGTGACGTGTAGTCTAAACGATACAAAGTGCATAACCTTGACAGAGAAGTTGAAAAGGGAACATCTTTTATGTTAAGACAATTTAAACAAATAAATTTATCCTCTCAAATGAGTTAGTTCATAAATGACTGTATGTGACATTGACAACGCCAAAGCACTTGTTTTCGTTGTGAGATGGCTGGCCTACAAAAACACCACTCAAAGGTTCAGGGACAAACACACACCTACTGTAGCCATTTGCTAAAATAATATCGCTGGCAAACATGAATAAATTTGAAAGTTTAGAAACTCTTAGTATCTCCTGTTCAGTACAGTAGACTACTCTTAGGACTGAAAGCTTGAAAAGGTCTTAGAACTCGACATGTTCTTGATAATATCAAACTGCAAAACAGCGTTGCATTTTGCATATAGTAAATGCAGAGTAAAGATCATTAGTGTGGCAGCATGAGTAGATAATTTTGCTTTATCAAAATTTCTGGGTTTGTCAACTATTTTGAGTTCACATTGGCAATATTAGGGGGGAAAATAAGAGTTAAAATAATCATATATGCCTTATACCTTGAAAAAGCATAATAATTATGTGTGTTCCTTTCACTAAGGATTGACATCAACTGCTGCATACAAGCTGTACTTAAAGTAATTTGCCTGAAACAGATTTTTCTAATGCAAATTAGTGCATTTAAAAACAATACTGTTATATATTCAGATTTCATTAGATCTGTATTTAACGTGGGTAGTTCTTTTTGACTGTCTGGAGTTCTTCGCAATGTTATTGTCTAGACGTGATGAAGTTTAGCCTTTCTACAGGTTTATGTTGTTATAACACATTAACATCACAGTGGAAGAAGTTTTAATTTATTAATTAATATTTATCAATTTATTCTAGTGTAGGAATTTTGAGGTTATTGGAGAGGTATTGATTTAATCAGCCCTGTAAAATTCACACTTTTCCACTGAGATTCAGTTGATTTTGGCTCAGTGAATGGCTGCTGTGAAATTGCCCTCAGAGCTTTATTTGAAGCCACAACAGTCTTACTAATAAATTGTTTTATTGTGAAAGTCATGCCTAGCATGTCGATTCTTTTCCTAAGTTACATTTTTTAGTCATATTGTACATTTAGTTACCTGTTTAATAAGTTGACTATTTAACAGGGAAAAGCCCAACATTCTGACTGTGATTGATAGTGTAGCTGCCCCTTTTCAAAGATGGGAAAATAAGCTGAGTTGAAGCAGTTCTGGCTACAGCATGACACTTCTCTCTTTGCTGCTGCTTCCTCATTTCTCTTCATTTGGATAAGAAGGCTTTGCTTTGAACACACTTATTCCCACAGTCTCCAATCTACCAACCACTGTTCTCATTGCTTTCTTCTTTTTCACTTTGAAGTTACTTTACAGACATTACTCTGTACTGGCCTACATTAAATAGAAGATTTTTTAGTGCTCTCCAAGTCCAAACAATAGTTTTAAAAATAATAGCTGCTGGTGAGGACTGAATAGTGTCATTCACTCTTCACTTGCTCTGTGTATTGTGACATTTTGTTCCAGGCTCTGTTTCCCTTGTGCTGATTTCTCTGGTATTCTTGGCTCGGCATTATCTTAACAGACACCACAGGCACACTGAGGGAGCACAAAATTTGTCCTGAAGCTGCTGTACTAGTTTACATTTATTTGATAATGTGGCTTTCTAGAAGTAAAGAATCATGCAAGGGCAAACTTATGTGTTTTCTTAAGCTGCAAAAATAAAAAAGAAAGTATATTCAAACTAGTCAAGCCTACTTTCTTTTGTACTTTTCTAATTGCAGCAGAGTCTTCAGAAGTTGATAATGTCATTCCACTGAGAAAATTTTGGGTGATGTGGGATCAGGAATATTAAAGGCATACATGGATCTTTTGTGAACTGGTTGCTGTACTGGTGAAATGTTAATGAAGAACTTGGAATCCATGATAACTTGTGGCTGTCAAAATCATTACATTGGATAGACTGTCTCCAGGTGAGTCAGAAATACCACTTTTATATTCATTTGACTGTTTTGCCAGTTCTTTTGGTATTTTAAAATATATTCCCACGTTAAATTTATTCTGGTCTACAATAAGCCTCAAAATACAAAGGAGAGACTGGGGGATTTGATTGAACTTTTTCTGTCTTTTAAAAATTAAGTGGGTTTTGGCAAACAGGTGAAGGAACAATATTTCTAAGAAGTATTTATTATTGCTATATGCAGAAAAAAATAGCCATATGGTATGCTTCCTCTCTGGTGAGAACTGATAACTCTCTGATGGCATTTGGAAATGGGACAACTCTTTCCTGTATCATTGAAAAACTCCAAAGACTTTCTATGCAAGACAGGTTATTGTAGTTGTATAGACTTTGTTCTTCATAAAATATGTGATCTTTAAGGGTGAAAAATATATCTTGTATCTTAAGAGAGAGTAAACTGCTGTCCAATTAACTTTGCAAATTGACAGAGGAACATGAAAGAAGGTGTTCCTGCATGTTTCCATTCCTACATATGAATGGAATAAGTTAAATAAAAAGCAAAATGTGAATTCTAAGAAATGACCCTTTGGTGATGAAAAATGTGATAGAAATACAGTGAAGCTGACAATGAAGAATCAATATGATGAAACAGTGTTTACAGTTCACCTTTCCCTCCTCTTCTTTTGGAACAGCATGCACTGGAGTTCTTCACCTTATTCTCTTTGCTGATACAGGCTTCGAGCAAGATTTCCAGATCTTGGAAATAGACTCTAGCTACCCTCTGCAAATTTCCATGTGTCTCAAGGCCTTATAGGAAACTTGTGGTAAACTGCAAACTAAATCTCCTGTTTTCTCCATTTTTCAGAATATAATCTGGACTTTGCCTTCTTCTGGTGGCAAAATACAGCAGATCTACATTTTGATCCTACTCTTTTACTAAATCACAAGGAAATGCTAGAAGGAAGGTGGGTTGAATGAGGGAAGATGACAAGGAGATGGGGATTTCAGAAGGAAGAAATTAGAAAGAAGAGGAATAAATAGGGAATTTAAAAGATTGAAAACATCTTTTGAGATTAAATTAAATATTTATTTTGCTCAAGATAACCTAATGCTGAGCAGGTAACAATTATTTAATTTATTTCTGCTTTCTCTTGAGCATTTCCCAAGTATCTACACATTTCTTTCAATATTGCTCTGATACCACTATTCACTCTCTTGTCTCTCACTGGGATGCTTGGTTCTGTCTGTGTGCAAAGTTTTTCTAAGTTAGCTAATTATATCTTACCACAATTAAACATTTGCATCAATTAGTCTGTTTAGAGCATTCACATCATGAACAACATGAAAGACCTCAAGCAGATTGAAAATCACATCACTGACTTACTTGTTTTTAAACCTAGGAACACTACATTATTTTTCTGGTTCACAATGATGTCACTTGCAGTTTTTACATCATCTATGACTGCTCAGGACAGCGTTGCTGTAGTTTGACCTGTGGAAACAGAAAAACAATGGGCAACAAGAGAAAAATACAGTTAGATTTATAAGAATAGCTGGAAAAGGAGTCTAGAACAAAACAGAAAATGTTAGGGCCCTATAAACTTACATGCTTAGCAAGGATTCTGGTGTTTCGAAATCAGAAATGCAACTCAGGGCTCCCATATATAAAGGATATAGAAAACTTTCACAAATTATTCTGGAAGATGATCAAAACTACTTCAGCAACTTCCATGCAAGGATAGAATAAATGGGCAAGATTTCTTTACTCTTTATGAGGAGAGTGATTGAGTTACAGTGAGTGATGTGCAAAGGGAAAGAGGAAACAGTAATTCTTCATTTCTTATACAGAACAAGTGGGCACCCAAAGAAATTGTTGGGTAATAGCAGTAGAAAGAACATTTCAGACTGTACAAATTCATATCCATCTCATGGTGTGTTACTGTGTTCAAAATTACAAATCGATTAGAAAAAAATATAAATAGATTAGAAAAGAAATTGTAAGGCCCACTGGTAGATAGTCCACATGCAAGTGTTGACCTGGACAGCTTTAGACTGCTGAATTTCAGAAAATGTGTGAGGGAAACTTAAATGATAAGGAGTCGTATACTCATCATGTAGTTAAACATTTGCTATAAGCTACTGCTGTAAAAAAAAGTGAATTGTTATGTGCGTCACTGGTATGATTCAGCATGGATGTTGTCACACTCATAAGAACACAGGTTTAACTGTCAGTTGCCCATCGAGATAAGTTTGGCATCAGGTGTGATGCATTATAACTTTAAATCTCTCTTAATGACTTAAGGGTGTTCCTGGCTTTTACAAAGGCTGGAGTGTTTGCCAAATTACGTATGGATTTAATGTCCATAGAACTAAGTTGAATAAAATAGAATAGCTTTTATAGACTTTTCTAGTCAGAACATCTAATTCTCCAAAGTGCATCACAGGGTAATTGCGTAGATATGAGCAGTGTAATAATTGTGTCAGCCTATGGTGCTTACACTGTGCACTCAGTGGTGCTCACATGAAGCCCTCTGTGCCACACATACTTGCACTGTGACTGCGAAGGCTGGCCAAGATCCTCAAATGGGCACTTTTTTTTTTTCCTAATTGGGAAATAATAAAGACTCTTTACCTTCCCCTCATCCTTTAGTTATTAAATATAGCTTGAAATACTTTCAATGGTGTGCTCCTGAAATTATGCTCATGTTCAGTCCTGTCTCTGTTGTTCAACCATTTTTTTAAATGTGTATTAATTCTTGAAAGGTATTATGCCGAAGCTGTAGACTGTATAGGAATTAGCAGGTAAAGACTCAGTTTCGTCAAAAGACATGACTGCCTCAAGTGTGATGTGGCAAATACAAAACCAGAAGGAAATATGATTGAATCCTGCTGATTCTTGCAGCCAGTGCTTGGAAAAACAGGTTATAAACCCATGAGAGAAATGGTTTCAAGGAACTTAGGCAGGTGGTGCCCAAAACAATGCAACAAGGACAGGAGTGTCTCACCCACTTCAATCTGAATTCAGAATTATGTTCTTTATTCTTCTGGAACCAAAAATATCCTTTTCCAAGGCTTTTTGTGTCCTTCATGTAAATGGCACAACACTACATTTAACACATGTCGACTGCAATAAAGCCATTTATGAAACCAGAACTGTAGCTTTTCCTGAAAGATGAACAGTGTTAAAGCTCAACACTTTAATTTTCAGTTTCATAAATAAGTCAGTTATCCTTATGATTAGTATGGGAGAAATTTATTTAGTGACATGGAAAAATAAATACAGGTATTTATATGTTTATATTTTCAAAACACCATGACTAGAATACATCACTGGACATACATAAGAAGCTATGATACTTTCCGTTACAAAATATACACTATGAAATGATGCAGTTGTAAAATAAACAAATAAAAAGCAACTAATAGGAGTAACTATTAAAATAATAAAGTGCCAAAGTGTTTTATACAAGCAAGGTTTATGATATCTAAGAAAACAAGCATAAATATACTTGTCGCTTGTCTACTTAAAAAAACCCACAAACCGTATGGCAACTTTATCTCCATGGAACTTTTGTCATTTGCAACAGCTGTTAAGTAAAGACAGAAAGATGGTGAGTGGGGTGGAGAGGAGATATTTTGGGATCTCCATACAAATAGCTTGAATCAATACTGGAGACAGTTTGGAAATACTTGACATGAATCATAATTGCATATTTCAGCCTGGTGATAACAAGGAATAAATTAACATGCTCAAGCTGATGATTTGAAACCAAGAACACGTAGCCAAGCTAAACAACAGCCACCTTTCCCCTGACCATTTCTCAAATGGGAAAACCATTTCCCTCTCCCAATAAAAGGGACACAGGAGAAAGACTGTTTTACTTTATAACAACTACAAAATAAAATATTATCCAAAGCATGATGTGTTTAATCCATAGCTTTTCAAAACAATATACAATTTACATGCTTTTGTCTGCCTCTTCAAAATTCCAAAGGAAAAAAAGATATATTTCCAAGTTTATTTTCAAGTTCCTAGTGGCAGGTGCATAATATTACACTGTTGTGAACAATACCTAATGTCATGGCATTGCCAGATCCTAGAAAAAAAACCCTGTTTTGTTTTTTTTTTTTCTTCTGTACAGCATGTTATCCATTTAAGTTCCTTCTCAAACAAAGTTTTTGGTCCCACCTGCATGTTTCCGTAGCATAATGCCAAATCTGACAAGTGTGTGTGAGCATAGTTATTGGAAGCATGAATATGGATATTTCCTTATTTCCTGTCAAGTCTAAATTGTCTGAAAAGTGATTAAAGAAATAAAATAAAAGCTAATGACAGTTTAAAAGTTATCTTTGTATAGACATCCTTGTCAAAATGTACATTTGGCTGTTAATCATATTCTAGAATAAATGTCAGTCTTAAACCCATCAATCAATGTCTTAATTTTGTCACATCAACACCATTCTGGTAATTTATAATGTTCCTAGTAATTTTATCTTTACACAACATTATTCTGTTTTCCATTAGTCTCTGTTTTTTTAGAACATGCAGCAGAGCTGTAAACTAATTTACACGCAGGAATAAATATGCCTGTAATTATGTTTGAGAAAGAAAATCACTGCCAGCTCTGCTTCTGATTCCATGTTACTTGCAAAAGAGAAAATATAGAGAAGAATATGGGGGTCGATAGTCACTGATGTGACATTTAGATATTTATTTCCTGTGGGGAAGAAGCAACTTGGAGTTTGAGCCCAGCAGTCATGTCAGTGTTAGAGCAAACCCACTTTTGTGGTCTGCCATTTTTTAAACTTGCTTTTCTGCTACATCATATCACTCTAAAGTTGCCAGACAGAGGCTCTAAATTATTTATATAAACCTCCCAAATTGGGAAACACTTCAGCTTGTCCTAGTTAATTGTAAAATTTGCATGTGCTACTCTTCTAGTGAGGTATTGAGAATTGTTTCCTTTTAAGTCTCATAAACAATAAGCTGATTTATTAGAGATACAGAGTACCAGTGTCCCTCATGAATGTCAGCTGCGTCTGGGGTGCTCAGCCCTTCTGCTCAATAGCTATAATTATCTCAGAGCTAGCATATTTCCCAATAAATATTCTTAATACATCACTCTCTCTTGCTCTTTTGTTTATTCATACAGCAATCTTCCTCAGTTTGTGTGATTTCCACTGCAATTTAAATTGCTCTTTAAAAACCATTGTACCATTTTACCTTAATCTTTTTTATGTCTCATGAAAACATTGAGTAGACTATATTTTGCCAAAATACAAGCTTTTAATGAGAAATACTTGTCCATAAAGGCTCCTTTTCCCAGTGCTCAGGGGTAAGGGAGCCTCACATTTCCACACACATGTTGACTGCTAGCACCGGACATAATGAGAAACTTGAAAGACTTAGCAATATGGGAAGGTTCTCTCCCTTCTTTCTTTGTGTTGAATAATTTTTTACTTTTTTCAAAACTTGTGTCTTGGATAGACTTCATCTGCTGCTAGTGGATGATCAGCATGTCATTAACAATTTTGAATGGCCTGTTTTGTGTCTTACCATCATATGGTTTCATAAATTGCTGTGGAATGGTTGGAGCTATATTATATGCAAGAAATGACACATGAAAAGAAGATAGCAGATGATTCTTTGGTCAATATAAATAGAAGTATCTGTATTGAATACAGATAGCTTTGCCTTTCTGTTTTTGGTCAAATCTCAGCCTCGTAACAAGTAATTCCTACTTTGCCTTTTCAGAATATTGTACTTCACAGAATTCCAGCATGGTGGGGGTTGGAAAGGACCTCTGGAGATCATTGAGTCCAACCCCCCTGCTCCAGCAGGGTCACTCAGAGCAGAGGACCCAGGATCACAGTGTCCAGGTGGGTTTGGAATCTCTCCAGAGAAGGAGACTCCACAACCTCTCTGGGCAGCCTGTCCTAGGGTTCTGCCACCCTCACAGCAAAGAAGTTTCTCCTTCTGTTCAGATGGAACTTCCTGTGTTCCTGTTTGTGCCTGTTGCCCCTTGTCCTATTGCTGGACACTAGTGAAAATAGTCTGAGCTCATCCTCCTGATGCCCACCCTTTAGCTATTGATCAGCATTGATCAGATCCCCTCTCAGCCTTTTCTCCTCCAGCTGATCAGCCCCAGGGCTCTCAGCCTTTCCTCATCATAGAGATGATCCAGTCCCCTCAGCATCCTCATAGCCTGCGCTGGACTCTCTCCAGCTCCTAAAATGTCTGCTAAGACACTGAAACAGCAAGGTTTATTTAGGATGTACCAGTGTGAGAGAAAAAAAAGTATCTTTTTGCTCTAAAAAAGTTGTGGTATTATTCTATATATACTTCTAAAGAATAAATGGTTTTCTTGCACAACCCCACCTCCCCCAGCCCCATATATGTGTTTAGCCCTATTATGCCTTTCATATGCAAGCAGCAACCTAATACTATTATTCTACAATAGCAGATTAATTCAGGATAAAAAATAAATAATGTCATTATTTCCTCATAGTAATTTACTAGTAACTTGTGTAATTCTCCTCCCCAGTGCATATGGACTGTGACTTATTTTTAAGTGAATGCTCTCATCTACATCTACAAACTTTTCTAAGTTTAAATCAGTATTACTGTTTTTTACTCAAAAGTGTGTGCTTGTCCTTTTTGTAACTCTCAAAAAGTAACAACTGGTCCTCAAATGCAATTTTTTGTTTAACAATTTGTGCTAACTTTCATCTAGTATTATAAAAGTAAGACAATATTAGAAGACTCTATAAATGACTCCTTGGAGTGAATCTCAATATTCAACTTTAAATTACAATTATAATTAAGGAAATGAGGACAATGTGAAATCTCTACATTGACCACTCAATTTGCATCTAAAACAGTCTGTAATGATATGACTAAGAGATTTAATTTCACTGTACAGGTAATAAGATGCTAAGTATTTTGTTTGCATTTTTAAAGAACTCCTTTTAAAGTGCAGTGTAAGGTCAAGCACACTTTCAAAGATGACGCAGTGTTCCAGTATGATGACTTACTTTGAACCAAAATGTTACACACTATGTAGTTATGCACTCTATTAAAAGATATTTATGAAGCATGTTATAATTACTTTAAGTCTGAATTCTAGAAATGGGTTTGTTTGATGTGTAATATACCTTCAGAGCATTTTTTATAATAATACATTATACCACAGTAACACATTATTATTATTAAACAACTTACTATCAATATCTCTTCCTCTTTGAAGACTTCCAAACACAGAGTAGTGCCACCTAAAAAGACTGTTTATGGTTATGAATGGATGTCTATTTTTTAGTCTTTTGATTTTTGCACTAATACTTTTAATGCTTTTGATTTTAGCACTAGTGCTATTCTATCCTACCAAGTTTCAGATTTGAGAAACTCAAATCTGTGCAGTTAGGTCTTTTTGAAAAACAAAACCAACAAACTTACACTGCTAGCATATTTTGTGGCCTTATAATGAACTTTCTGTCTATAGTGCACATTTACAGCAACTCTGCAGCTGCACATGTTCTGCAGACAGTTCTATCAGCCCATCACTTAAGGTACATTAAATAACAGTGATGTTTATACTATGCATTTAGTGTGGTTTTCTATTGCTGACTGAAATGCCTTAATTATTGTGTATTAAATCAATACTTCATATATTCTGTCTGAAATTGCTTAGCATAAAAATTGTATAACCAAGTGTATACATTTCATATAACTATCCAACATGTGGTTTAATCAGATGAGTTAAGTTACTAAAATTGTAGACTCCCTTGAAGTCAAGTAGGATGAACACTCCTCATGACAAAGTTTTGTAAAAATACTGTCTTCTTCTGCCTCTTTATTGTGGATTTCAGTAAAATCATTCTTAAATACAGAAGACAAAAGAAGGAGCTCAACCTGCTGGTAGACACCTGGGAATCTGTACTTTAACAGATAAATAAATTCTTGCTACTGTTGAGGCTTATGATTCTGAAGCTGACACTTTATCTGTTCAGTGATAGCCATACATGACTGTAACACATGGACTTTGTTTCATTTGCATGTTCCTAGTTATACAGTTGAATTCTTTTAAAAGTTCATGAGTGACATGGAGTCCCACTGGATGGTGGGGAGAAGGGGGAGATTCATAGGACACATACTGATCATGCTTGAGGATTAGGTTTAGGAGTTTGTCAGCTGGGGAAAATAAAAATAAGGCAAGGTGCTCCTGCAGAGAAAACGTGAAACTGAAGTGAGGACCACCATGGCTAGATTTGACAGAATAAACCTTCTAGCAATCAACAAAACTGGGGTAGAAAATGATGCATCTCAGAAAGACAGTGAGTTAGTAGAAAAACACTGTGGAAGGAAAGCCATGTTTTATAAGGACAAAACTTACAGGAGGAAATTTTTTTGTTTATAAGCCCTTCTCATTTTTGTTCTATCTTGCCTAATGTCTTTTGAGTTTCTTCTCTATGAGATTTAGAAATGATACAAACTGTCAACCTGGCTTTAGTAAGTTTTAGTCACCTTTGAAGAAGCAACCAGAGAAAGCATTCTGGGAAGATTCTCTACAACACTTCAGCTTAGTAGCTCTGTAAAGTTTCTGTCTAGTTTGAAAGTTTGACTTGACCAGTGATCTAATTCACATGGTGTGAGATGGTGTTTTATTTCAAGTACAGAGTTTTCTGGATGACTGTGAGCAGGGTCATAGACTGATGACTGTGATCAGTCATTCAAGTCCTGCATGAAATTAAAAAAAAAAAAAAATTCAATCTCTTACTACTTCACTATTTATATATACAACCATCTCAAAAATGTTGAGGAGAGTCCATCAGAACCATAAATGGCTGGTGATAGGTATCCAAATGCAGGGAAATTACTTTTCGTGACAATGCAAATCATGTGGGGTTTCATGCCGTTCTGAAAAGTGCTGTGAAATTTGTGGTTCTATTCTTGATTTTGTTCCTGGTTGAAACTATTCTTTGGTCACCTGGCAAATTGTTTCTGTATTCTTGGCCAGGAAAGCTGGAGAATATCCTTCACAATCTGTCACCTCATTAAATTTCTTTTGGCAGAAAAATTATTCCCTGGAAACATGATCTTGCTGAGGCTTATTCTTAAGATATTGAAGTTTTATCTATATTGTCTCTTTTGCAACAGCATACACAAGAGCTCAGTAAGAAATAAATAGCAGAGCAGCCTTCAGAGATGCAATACACTTCCTGAGTATCAAGTCATGTATTGACATAGAATTCAAATTAAATAGGTGTAAGTTTTGGTTTTCCCACCTTAAAATCTTTAGGTGTGAAGACAGAGTTGCCTCCAGAGTTGTTGGTTTGTGATCTTGGTGTATTGTGTATTGAGTATTTGGTATAAATAAAGCCTAGGAATTTTCATGCATCAGTAGGAAAATGATACTTTGCACACACTGATGATCCTTCCTGGTCCTATTCTTTTCAGCTAGCTACTTCACATCTTTATTCACCTCTGAATGTTAGTCTTGAGGGAAAGAGGATAGTCATCCTTCCTTACCAATATTTGGATCAATAGTTCACATCTTTCAGAAACAGCATTGCAATTTGACAATGTCTGCCCTTTCCACTAAGTGTTCTGCATCCCATATGTAATTAAGTTTTTTTCTTTTACAGTTTTTTCCACATAAGAGTAGGATATTTTTCTTCACTTTTCATGATCTTCTCTATCTTCACAGTGGAGGCAGATTTATCTTTGTATAGTGTTCAATTCTGCTTTAATATGGTTAAGGTATAAAGAGGCAGTTTGGAGTGAAATGATCAAAATGCCTCATTTTCTGCCTTAGTTACCCAAGTGTTTCAAAGTGAATGCAGCTTCACCATTGCAGACAGATTAAAGTTTTACTCTCTCTAAGAGCCCCTACTTCGTATTTCACTTTCCTGGAAACTAATTCTGCTAGCCTTCTTATAGTTCCTAATTTAACACATTACTCAGGGGAAAAAATCTGATGATGGTGGATGAATTTGATACAATATTACTAAGACAGCAGTATGTCCTGTCAAAAACGTGGTGTTATTTCTGCCTTCCATGTCTGTGGTGATTTACTTGCAAGAGGAAGAAAGTCTGAATGGTCTTAAAATTATTTTCATGCCACATTAACTAATAAAGTTTGTAATCCATATGTCTCACTCAAGTTGCTGTTGTTCTTGCCAGATATTGTATTATCATTTAGTATTCCACTTGTGGACTATTTCTGTGTTGAAGAAGAAAATAATTTTGATATAGTTGATAGGTCTGGGGACATAAGTCCCCAATACTTATCCATCTTAGGTGCTCTGAATTACCACCAGGTAGTACTCTTTTTTTGCATGGAAAACTCATGCTTCTAACTCATGGTTATCCAAACTGTATCCAAGTGTTCTGACGGAAATGATGTGAATGCTTTCTCTGAGTAGATAATAACAATTCTGTATTAAAATGTTTTCCAGATTCTATGGGCTTCTTGTCTGTCACCCACTCACTCTTGTTTATAGCACACTATTTTAAAATTACTGATCTGTAATCTCCATTTGGTTCTCATCTGGAGCTATGCTGAAAAAATGCTATGTGTGTTATTGATCTTATTTTGCTTCTGGACACAGACAACACTTCTCAATATTTGTTAAAATTAAAAAAAAAAAAAAAAAAAAAAAAGAGGAAAACATGTATATGTACCAATCCATGTATACTGTGAGCCACTGGCTACACCCTCATCAACTCTCATGTACCATCAGCCTCAAATTCTTGCTCAGCCTAATTCTGGATAAGGAGTCAAGCACCCAGTGTATCACATCTCAGGTGAGTACTCTGATCATAGCACAGCTGCTTACATAAGGCCATACTTGTCTTTCTACTTCCAACCAGAAAGTCATGCTAGAAAAGAAATTTTCTTGGAAAATCTCGGACCTGTGCTAATCACAGTCTCTATATTGAAAGTGATGAGGGTGAGGAAATACCCTGTGTCACATCTTTCTTCTCTTGGCAAAGGATTTTCTGTAGTACCAGATGGGCCACAATTTCAGCAAAGACAGTAGATACTGGCTCTCTTCCCAAAGCACTGGATATTTTCCCATGGAAAACTACTATAGCTCAAATTCTATGTTTTCTATGTATTTTCTTCTACCTCTTCTCCTATGGACAACATACTTTGCCCTTTACTATTACTGGAATCTGCATATTTTGTAGGCTGGCCTGCATTTTGCTTCTTAAGAAACCATTATATGTTCTTTCAAAACTAATTTATCTGATCACTTGAGTATTACAGACAACAATTATGAAAAATTACTTGTAATTAAACTTAAGTTGTACATACACAACCACACCCCCACACCCCCTTAGATTTTCACTGTACATTTTTTCAAATAATTTCAAGGTAAAGCATTTTCCCTTATGCTCTGCCTGATGACATGTTAAAAATTTAATAGTACAGTCCTACAAAAACAGACAGGATACAGTTTCTATTGATATCAGATGAATACTTAGTACTGATTTTGTAATTTTTGTAACCTTCTGACCTCCAGTGGAACTACTTATTTGACTGGAGTGTGGATGATGTTAATCAATTCATGTAGCAGTGTAGTTTAGAGATTGCAACTTATAGACTTGTTTATTTTTTTCTTCTTAGTTTTATTAATGACTCCCAGATTTGTTTGTTTATTTCTTGTTAAACGTGGTTCTAACTCTAGCTGTCTGTACTGGTTTTGGCTGGACTAGAGTTAATTCTCTTCGCTGTATCTGGTGTGGGGCCTTGCTTGGATTTGTGCTGGAAACAGCCCTGATAACACAGAGATGTTTTGGGTGACTACTGAGCAGAGCTTACACAGAGTCAAGGCCTTTTCTGCTCCTCACCCTACCAGTGAGCAGTCAGGGGGTGCACCGGGAGCTGGGAGGGGACACAGCTGGGACAGCTGACCCCAACTGACCAAAAGGGATATTCCAGATCATATAACATCATGCTCAGCAACAAAAGCTGGGGAAAGAAGAAGGAAGGGGGAAACATTTGTAGTGATGCCATTTGTCTTCCCAAGTCACCATTAGGCATGATGGAGCTTTCCTGGAGGTGGCTGAACACCTGCCTGTGATGGGAAGTGATGAATGAATTCCTTGTTTTGCTTTGCTTGTGTGAGTGGCTCCCGCTTTACCTTTATGATTGTCTTCCTCATCCTGTTGTTTGGGGAGTGAGCAAGCGTCTGGGTGGGGCTGAGCTGCTGGCTGGGGCTAAATCAGGACACTACCCCTCAGCCTAATCCACAGAAGTTTTGAGAAGAATTTTGAGAAGAGGTTTCCATTTGTTTTCTTAGATTCTTAGGAACACAATACATTATTTAACCAAAGCCCTTTACAGTGCTACCAATATTGTGTACAACTGTTGTTTGCAAGTTCTGATTTAATTTTAAAACTCATGTAGAATATCTTGCAAAGCAAACATAGCCTGTCCTTACTCTTTTAGCTGTAAAGAATGTTCATAGAAAATTTCTGTGATCAATGTGAAAAATTGTTCTTAGTAAATAATAAATAGCTGTCAGTTTTGGTTAAAGGACTCGCACCAATTGTTGAGGCCTTCAGGCACCTTAATTTTCAATACTAGGAGCCACAACTCTTAACTTTTTTCATAGATGTGGTCACTGAAGGACTGTGATAGCAAAGATTAACTCTTGCACATTTTACTTTCACTCATCCTACACTTCCTCCCTTTTACTTCTCTAGTAAACTTTATCATGTAAAATTTTCTGTAATTAAACTCAGCTGACGACATTTTTCAAAATTATCCCAAGCAATAGTGCTAGAGTATTAGCAGGGGTGACTTCCTCAATTAAAAGCATCTTTCTTAAAATTGCATCCCTTGTTCAAAGTTGTTGACATTTTTGTAGAAGTTCCCAACTGTCTCATCTGATGCTGACTGTCAAGGTGCAGCACAAGGGAGGGCATTACAGATACATTTGCAATATATCTGATTTACAATAATTGCATGAAAGCCACATAAGAAATTGTCTGAATTCCTGGATAATTCATTGAAGAGCTTTGTAGGGAAGTGTGTGTTACCCAATATGTACTGTTATGACAATGCCTTTCTAGGATCATTCCAATAAAAAACTGCAGATTCAGCAGAACCTTTTCTGACTGAGACACACATCATCAGTGTTTTGATAGTAACATGACATGTAAATACCACTCCATCTAAAGAGAAAGATGCGTATTCCTGTTATTTATAATATTCTGTATTGTGAAATAAATTACAATTTTATTTATACAAAAATACCAGAAAATCCATTCTGCACACTTAAAAAAGCAATAGGAGGAGATAAATAGAACCAGTTTGTGAGGCCGTTCTTTTAGAAAACCAGTATGGGAATTTAATGCCTCATCATTTAAAGGTGCCGATGTAAAATGAGGAATATTTGGGTGTGTAAAAGAACCCCTTCCTCAAATACAGCATATGTTAATCTCATATATATAAAGCATTTGAAAATTAACTAGGAAAAAATATAAGAGTGAGAAAAGACTGAGTATATATAATTGAATGAATACATCTGTTAATGGTAAATTGTATGCATTACAGTAGCCAGATAGTTTAGATGGCAGTATTTAAACAGTAAGTGTGTAACAGAAAATTTTTCAGACTATGACACAACTTTTAACTTGCTTCATTAAGAGGAGATGCAGCAAAACAGCAGTACCATGTCACTGGAGTAGAGAAGAAGCTCACCAATGGTTCCTTCTTTGTAAAATTGTAGAGAAACCTTTTGCTGAGGGGATCTAGCATCAGTCTTTCACATTTCATCATGCTAGACCACATTACTGACTGTGGAGATGTATGAATGAAGAGCCTGTCAAAAACCAGGAAGATTTCAGGCAGTATAAATTTGTACAGGGTATCTCCAAACTAAGTCTTGTGAACTTGCAATGAAAGTTCAACCATGATGAATTTAATGCCTCTGCCAACAGGCAGCAATGAACAACAAGGACCTTATTGCTCTCTTGCAAAGATTTTTTTGTTTGGTTTGTTTTTAGAGAATGGTTGAAGTTGGAAGGGGCCTCAAAAGCTCAACTGATCCAACCCCCCTGCTCAAGCAAGTACATCTAGAGCTGTTGGCGCATGACCTCATCTAGATGGCTTTTGAATATTTATAAGGAGGGAGACTCCATAACCTCCCTGGAAAACCTATGCCAGTCAAAGTCACAGTAAAAAAGTGTTTTCTGATGTTCAGATGGAGCCTCCTGTGTTTCAGTTTGTGCCCATTGCCTCTGGTCCTGTCACTGGACACCACTGAAAAGGTACTGGTTCTGTCCTCTTTGAACCTTCCCTTCAGCTGTTTGTATAGATTAGTAAGATCCCTCTGAGACTTCTCCATGCTGAACAGTCCCAGCTCTCTCAGCATTCCTACATATGTGAGGTGCTCTGATTCATGTATCATCTTCATGGCCCTTTGTTGAACTGTCTCCAGAATGCCGTACCTCTTTTGTACTGGAGAGCCCAGAACTGGACACAGCTCTCCAGATGTGGTCTCACCAGTGCTGGTAAGAGGGGACATATCAACTTGCTGGCACTACTTTTCACTATTTTTATTTTGTTTTTAATGGGACTGCTGCAGAGCCACGAGACATCCAAGAGAGTCGTGTTCCTGGATACATTTGTAGGGCATTAGTTGCCTTAGGAAGTAGCTGAGGAATTTTGTCATTTCTGGGAGGAGAAATAGCAATTTACTAAGTGGGAAGCTGTTCGAAGTTCCACTCATTTGTTCTCTGATAATTTCAAGGAAAATAAGGTCTTCTGATTATTAAGTATTCCAATGTGTGAAGAGTGAACTCTCAGGATGTGAATCCAGAAACCCGAAGGGGTTCAGTTTCAGCCCAAACATCTGTCCTCATCAGCCAGTAATCTGAGTCCTGGACTCTCTATATCAACTATACATTAGAAGAGATACATGATGATATTTAATACATAAATCTGTAAGTCTACCTGGTAGTTTATGTTTATATGTGATAGAATTGTAGATGACTGACCTACAAAAGTCATGTTAAAGCCCCCTTGGATAGATGGTTTCCATTGCAAATCCTCCACTTTTTCTGACATAAAAAAAAAAGATAATAAACTGCATTGAGATACTCTTAAAGGAAAACATTTACATTTATTGTTCATATATCATATTTCTTCTCATTATTTAAGGATAATTTTTGTATAAGCTAAATTTTGTTCCAGTAAATATAGCATACAAAATCGCTTGAAGAAACAATATGCCTTACTGTAAAATAGTAAGCATTTCTTTTTAACCTTTATTTGACTTCCATAGCTTAGAAATTTCTGGAACAAAACTTCATGTTGTAGAGAGTAGGCAAATTAGTATGAGCAGAGTAACAAACTGCCAAAATGAGATTAAATTTATGGATTTTTGAATGAAACAACTTTAAAAAAGAGTTCTGATTTATTCTGGAAGTATGAGTTTTGAGAGATATGGGACATTCAGCTCTTTAAACAGTATCTCAGAGAGGTGACATACTGCACAACATGTTTATAAATAAAATATCTATAAGTGTGGACACTTCAGAAACAGAAAACCTTGACACAATGAAATTTGTGCTGAAACTGCTCTCTTTTATGATGTATTTCTTAATTTGCATAATGACCTGATGTGTTAGCACAGCAACCTGTAAGCAACAGAAAGGAATGGAAATGGGATATTTATTCAGTGTAATGGGAATATTTATGGGATATTTGTTCAGCATAATTTTAACTGGTGCTTCATATTTGAAGAACAGCTGGAAGGCATAGTGCTCAAAATGCAGTTAATTTCTGGAAAATTCTTATACAACATATCATCTAACGTTACTGTCTCCTCACTTCATCTAATTTTCCTTAAAGAAATACCAGCTGAGTGAACCTCTTTTCAAAATATTTCAACATAAATTTTCGATATATTGTCATACTTAAGACATGCAGGCAATGAATTAGAATATCTTCCGGAGACTAATCATTCATACATAATGGAAATTATTTAATTTTCTGTGCTATTCATTCAATTATTTACACCCTAGGAAAGGAACTTGCTCATCAAGTTTGTGCATCTTTATTTTCAGCTCACCAAGAAATGAAAATTACAAGTTTAGTAGGTCAGATAAGAATGATGGTAGCAAAACTTCCTTGAACTTCAGTACAGTCTATGTATCAGTCTGGTCAGACACTGGAACAGGCTTCCTAGAGAGGTGAACAATATTCCAAGACTGACAGTGTTTAAGAGATATTTGGACAATGGCCTTAATACCGTGCTTTAAGTTCTGTTCAGCTCTGAAGTGGTCAGGCATTTGGACTAGATGATCAGATGAGTCCCCCTTCTTTGCACCCTGTTGCACAAAGTACTGCATCCATTAGCTGCGTTCTGGGTCTAGCTTTTACATAGGCCTCTCCTGAGCACCAGCTAAAAGGGTACTGGACCCTCTTTTATCAGCAGGCAGCTGCAACAAAGGCTCCAAGCACCTTGGGTCAAGGGCAGTTGATCACACTCATAAGAAAATGCTAGAGCTTCCTCAGGTGCACATCTTTGTGTCTCCACCTACCTTTTCTTTACCTGGCAGCAGCAGTGACCCTCAAGTTTCTCAGAGGGTTCCTAGACATTCCCCAATGACCTTTTACCCAGAATATCATAGAATCCTAGAATCCTACAGAATAGCCTAATTGGAAGAGACCGACGAGGAGCCAGTCCAACCTCTAACACCATGCAACACAACTAAAATTTAAACCATATACCTCAGAGAACTGTCCAAATGCTTCTTGAACACCAGTAGTCTTGATATCATGACCACTTCCCTGAGGAGCTTGTTCCAGTGCTGGACAACCATTTCAGTGAATAACTTTTTCCCAATAGCCAGTTTGAACTTCCCCTGACAGCTTTAAGCCATTCCCTTCCATCCTCTCACTGAACACCAGAGATCAGCATGTCCTTCTCTGCTCACCCTCATGAGGACACTGTACAGAGCAACGAGGTCCAATGGAACAACCACTTCTTTCAACCAAAGCCCCCAGATCTGTTTTGTCAGGGCAGCACTCCAGACTCTTCTCCCTCAGTTTGTATGTACATCCAGGATTACATTTCAGTTGGTTCAGTTTTTTTACTTCGAAGTGAGCATACTAGAAGACACATCAGATCCCCAACTTTAGAGTTTTGTTTCATAAAAACATGAAAAATACAAACTGGATACAAGGCACCTCTAGCAACAGAAAAAAAAAAAAAACCCAAAAAACAAACATCCCCAGACCTTACTTAAAAGAGACAAAGTGAATAATTGGTCCAGATTTATAAAGAAATGTTTCTAACACCAGCTTAGTTATGAATCTTTACCTCGGGCAGGAGAAGCCTGATGCTTCAGCCTTGGTTTGTTTTTTTTTAAACTCTGCATGTCAAAATAATCTTGAAACCATACCCAGTTGTTACAGGGAAAGGAGCAAGGCATTCCTTCCCCTGTTTTCAGGTCCGCTATGGCCAGCCCCATCCTTACTAGTTAGGAGGAGAAATAATTTAATATAGTACTTTTACTTTTTACTTATACTTTTTTTTAATATAGACTTTTGAATCACATTAAAGCCCTGACCAAGGAGTAATAACAATGTTCTTCATTATTTTGTTTCCTGACATTTCAGGGTAGTAAGGAAAAATCTATGGACTGTTAGGAAAATTCTGCAGTTATGGACTTGGTTTTAATCTGGATGATGTCAATGTATTTGCTTATGATACTTCCTCTTGCATTTAAGGCAAAAACTTAATACCTGTTGCTCAGGAAAAAGTTTCACATTTTCATCTTTACAAGATGACTGTTCCATGGGCAATTATAAAGTCCTCAGTTTTCTTGGCTTAGTATTCAAATAAGTGTTGAAGAAATCACTATTTACAGTAACCCCTCTGTCAGTATTGGAGGGCCCCTGAAAGATAATTCTGTGATCTTCCCTATACCAAGTGTCACGAGTGTTACGAAGCTAATGATCTGAATGCCTTTACTTTAGAAAGTTAGATTTTAAATAAAGAACCTCTGAAATCTCTTACTTTAGAGTTTTTCTTTTACATAGAAGCACATTATAAGGAAGATAAAACATAGAGGAAAAGCAGGTCTGAGAACACTTCGTCATGGCAACATGCAGGACATAAAGCATGTTAAATCCAGAAGATTACACACAGACTGCTTTTGACTGCTTTCTCTATTTCACTTTATGCCATAGCCTTTTCTCAGCCACTAGTATTCAGTGCAAAGGAAAATCTTCAACCACCACAACAGAGGGGTGCAGAGGAGGAAACTAAGATCAACTTCCAAGCCTTGGCAGATTTTATCTGGTGAAATATGCTTTATATGATGATTTGTTTTCTTATATAAAAAAAGGAAAACCAAAACCGTCTGAGATTCTGTGTCTGAGAATAATGACATCACTTTCCTTGCCCCATATTTGCTGATCAGCAAAATACAAAGAAAATTGTAAGAAGCAATTTCTAAAAATAGCAGAAAGTGTTTAAAATAAAATATTGAGGATTTTCAAAGCCTTGCCATATGAAAGCAATAAAAGCACAGAGTATGAAGAAATATCACAGCTTGCAATTATCAGTGTAAGAGGATTAAACAACTCAATTCCTTTCTTTTCTTTCAATAACTGAACTGATCTTCATTCTTGCCATAGCCACAGAACAAGACTGAAAGACTTCAAAGGCAAAAGCAGGAGTTATAGGTTTCATAATTATTTAATAGTTTTATCAGTTATCCTTCCTTATCCGTCATTAGGTAAACAAATTTTTCATATTTGATAAATAGGAATTAATAAAATTTCTGACGTTGGAGTGAAGGAAATAAGAAGTTTTTTTATTAGCTGAGAAATTACAAATCTTACTTTTTATGTTTTGATAAACTCTAGTATTTACAATGAAAACAATGGATGAACAAATAGAACAGATTAGTTGTTTTAAAACAATTATTTCAGTAAAAGTTTCCTCCTTTTATATAGCACATTAACAACTTTCATGTTTGTTGACCTCTGACCTCTGTTGTTGTTGAGACTGAAAACTTTGCAAAGTAATAAAAAAAAATAATAGAACTTAAAACAGGCAGCCATATTCTAAGGCCATTTAAAATACTTTAGACTTCGAATTTCGGCAGTTACTTGCAGTTACTTTTTATTTGCTTACATTCGTTCTTCATTTCAAATAACTGATACTCGTAACTGTAGTGAATATTTTTACTGTCAATTTCTCCATTGTTGAATGGACATCCTCTCCACTCAGGCAAATTCAGTAGATTTTCAGTGAGTTAGACCTTTGAGGCAGTAATGTCAATATGGAAACCTGTATGCTGAAGAATTAATAAAAATCAACAAACAAATTACAATCAAACAGGGAAATATAACAATTGTTTGAATATTTTGGAGTTTTAGGAAAAAAAAAACTATAGAAGCAGTGGTTTCTCCTTTTAATTAGATTGCGGTTATAACAATAATTCGAGTTAAAATCCAGGCATGCCCTGCTCACCTTTCGCTCCAAGTATGAAATTAATTCAATATCTACCTATATGATAGTGATGTCAGTATGATGGTCAGTGATAGTAAACACTTGTATCTAAAGAATACTAGCTAAAAAACCTACAGATCTCTGCCATAGCTCATTTTAAATTTATACCCAACATGCCCATATTATGAATGATTGTTTGTACTCCCATTTTAGTTCTTGTCCAAGGAATGAATGGTTTTACCTTCACAGGAAAATGTTGCTGACTTAAAGTGCTGTTTTCCACAGCTAGGTTAACTAATGATGGGCTGGCAGCCCATTACAGTTAGAGACTTGTTATTTTAGATATTATTTCAGTTTGCCATTTAAAAAGATATAATCGACCCATTGACATATATCCAGCTCCTTGGTCAAGGATTGTCACACAGGTAGGATATTACCCACATCATCTGAGATGATTTGTAGGGCACACTACTGCCATGTAAGGTGTTCTCAGATGTGCAGAAATCCTCACCCTAGCAGAGAACAGGATTCTTTTGTAAAGTGGTGCTGCCTCTGGTCGTTCCTGCTGAAAATGGTTTACCCTGCCCCGAACATAATTCCTGAACAAATTGCAGCTTTTGAATGGCTATCAGCAGGTAGTCTCCATGAGCCTTGTAGCACTTTCCAGTTGCCTGGTGTTAAATCCTTTCAAAACTTTTTTCCTCTCTCTGTAAGAAACTGTGGAAACCTAGTGGGTGGGTATCACCACTGAATGGGTATCTGCCTCCTAGCTCTGTATAAGAAGGGCACTGTGGGCAGACCCTTTTGCTTCCCTCGTGCCCTAGCCAGAATCAGAAGGTGTTGTGACTATACGTCAAGTGGTCACCTTTCTTGTGGGCAGCAGGGCCCAGATTTCAGTATTGAATATGCAGCCAGCCCTTTGGGCTGTCCTAGAAGTGATTTTGTATTTCAGGAAATGATGATGCCCACAAAGAACTCAGAGTTTTACATTGTGTTGCAAAGCATTTTCCTAGTCATGGTCAAGCTGCTTCCCAAACCCAAGTTTGGGGCCACTGGATAAAACTAGATACCAACTCTGAATTATAATCTCGTTTGCAGCTTCTCTCATAATAATTGACAGACACCACAGCACTCACCTCCTGGATGCCTGTAAATATGATACTTGATAGAGGTGATTCTAAGGTACTGCTTTGTTGCTTCTGTACGTCATATGTCCTTCCTGAGGAGCTGCAATGTGGCAAAAATTATACCCTGCAGGTGTTAGAACACCAGCCTCACATAGTTTATCATATAGCTAACAAACCGCCAAAAAATACCCTAACCTAGACCTCCACATGAAGTCATGTTTTGCAAGAATCAAGAGGTGGAATGACATCCTACCCTGTGGCCAATTTTGTCACATAGCCTTTTTTTTTTAGGTTTGCTGTCAGTGATTGGGTGAGTTACTCTATGTGCGTGTTGTTGCTCACTTTTCTTACTCCCTCAATAGAGTTTTGTTTATAATATAAGGTCAGACTCTGTTACTGTTTGGGCCACAAAAACATGGTTTTGCCTAGGTTAACAAATGAAGGGCTGGTAGTCTAGTACAACCAGAGTCCTGCTGTTTTGTGTACTATATCAGGTAGCCATATATATAATGCTATAGCCTGCCCATAAATTCATCAAGGTGTTGAACACAATGTATCACCATCTGTAGTAATTTCATTGATTAACATTGTGCCACTCACCTGTATTTTTTCAAAGTTTTACTTAAGCACTTTACATTTCCTAGTAAAAAGAAGACAGATGAGCTGGATTTTCCAGTTAGAGAGTTCTGCTTCCTCTGAATTCCTACTGCTAGCTTTTTTCCTACTAGAATAGATGATACATCTAAAACACATCCCATAAATGGTTTGGTATTATACAGATTTTCCAATAGATAAATAGATTTGTAGTATTATTTATGATTTAAACTGAAGGTAACTAAAATGATAGTTATGCTTGGAGAAAGGAAAGAATTAATTAGAGTAGTAATACTTTAGGTGATATAAACTAATACTGACCTCATTGGGAATATTCTGATCTTACTAGCTAAAAAATCTATTTTCAAATATTTAAATATCATTATGGCATCATCAACTTTTTTACTGCTTACTGTTTTAAACTAGTAAACTGCAACAAAATTGAAACTGACTTCTCATACAGAACCACTTATCTCATTCTGGAAATTCTCCACAGAAGCCAAAGTTTTATTTTCGAGTTCTTAACTGTCTCCCTAGTTGGTAAATGGGTTCCTCAGGCATTCTACCCTAAGACTCAGATTCTTCTATACTTTGCAATGAATTTCATTTCTAAATCGTAACTTGGAGGTTAATTACTTACTGATTACAGGTTCTGTAGTCCATAGAAGACAGAAGCAATAAAACTGAAAACTAAGTTAAAAACATGCTTCAGTTCATCATCTTGACAACACCTTAGGCTTTCATATTTCTTCCATCTCTAGCTTAGTTAATATCTCTGATTCAGTTCTTCCAAAAGTAATAATTGTATCTCTAACAAATTCATCTCCGGTTTCCCTGACATAATTCATTTCCCTGATCTTTACCACCAGTGGTTTTTTAATGCCCCCCCCCCCCCCGCCCCTGCCCTCCTAAGAGAGGGTCACAGTGTATGATGATTTGTATTCAAGAAGCTACTATGACCTAAATTGGACATGGACTAGAGTCACAGTTTAAAAAAAATTTTCTTGTAGCAGCGATCACTCCTTTTTTTCCAGCATTTCTTTTACTCACTCAAGATGTCCACAGTTCCCTTATTCCTCTCCAAGAAGGAGTTCTACTATTCAGATACATGATTTGCTTGGTGACATCATATCTTACATGGCAAGGATGGATTAGGAAAAAGCAGAAGAACTGTGAGATGCACATTTTGGGTTAGAACTAGAAAACAGAAGATGAGTCTTTCTTTGCTTCTGATGAAGGATCCTGTTTGCGTTGAGCTGGAAATTCTGACAACATCACAAAAAAAAATTAATGGCAATTAAATAAGTAATTATTGGAAAAATTAAAAATTCAGAGTCCCTTTCTGCATAATAAATCCATAATCCTGGTTATAGTCAAGTCTCCTGAGAAGCAAAAGAGGAATAAGTGTGGAAAGCAAGCAGAGAAGAGATAGTACAGAGCAAATTATGGATACAAAAATCCAATTTGAGGCAGAAACAAGAGTAGTGAGAGATTAGGAATAATACAGGCTTTGTTGGGCCAATGATCCAGAGGAACTGATTCTATGTTTTGGAGAGGTCTATGCAATATAAGCACATGACGCATGAAAAAAAGTGCAGTGGTTTTGAAAAGTAGAGGAAAGAGGCCCTTCTCTGAAATGTCATGTAACATTTCCATAAAAATTGATGGTTGATTCATAATCAGTATGGTTCTCACCTGTGGAACACAGTAAGCTCAGAAATACCCTTTTTGCGATAAAAATCCACCTTCAAGCATGTTCCTCTTCTATCCACAGAAGTTGTCGTAAAAATAAGCAGTGATTTTTTCAAACAATCTTCCCAGTTAGCTCGAAAAAGTTAACTACACTGTTAGCTGAACTTCACTGAGTAGATCTTTCTGTAGTAACATTTACTTTTTATTTTGTATGTCCTTACTCTATGCTTGTTCAGAGAGGAAAAAAAAAAAAGAACAAGAAAGAAAATGACATTTGCTATTAAGAAATGGCAGTGCCATGTATTCAAGTATATAATGAGAATTACTCCTAGCACTGTAATAGTAGAACAGTTAGTTGATCTTCCAATACTGCCAGACAAAATTTGACCAACTCTAAAAGTCAAAGTTTAATTTTTCTTGGCAGCCTTGTCAAAAGAAATAAATGACAGAGAAAGAGAAAAAAAAATAAATCTTGGTAGATTTAGATGCTATTAGCCTTTATCTGCTTTTGAGAAACCAACATATCTTGATAGGATGGCTGTACTTTGCTGGGATTAGTAGAATCTATCTTCTTTTCTTTTGGTTTTAACAGCTCCAATAGTTCTTAGAAAATCACTGGATTGTGATTGTTAGAAATGCAAAGGTCCTAAGAAAGGACTCGCATTAGACGTACTAGTGAAGCAGCAATTTATTATACGTTCTTGCAAGAGCGGGTGTCCTAACAAAGCAGTCACACCTCTGGGCACAGTTTTCAGCATTTAATCCCCTATTCCAGTCCACAGAGGTCCCTCCCTTGTTTCCCTAAGAATTTGGTACTTCCAAGGTATACAGGCTGAACCGAGGTGCCTTCTTCATAACAGTCCATAATAGTTTGTAATTGCCTGTCTGACAGGTTCCTGCTTCCCCTGGGAGAAACAAATATTCCTGGTTTACTGAGCAAAATGCAGAATCTTTCTAAGTTACTATTGTTCGTCTTAGCCCTTAACTGTTGCCCCTTTATCTATTAACACATCTTGATTGGCAGTTGTGCACTTTAGTCCTTTATCTGCCTTTTACCCTCAGACTGAGCTTCAGGCCTCAGTTTCCAGTAAGGCCACTTAAGGCTTCTAGTCTTTGGTAAATGATTCTTGATGAGGCAGCTTAAGTCTTTTATTCCTCAAGTTAATATAAAAATTATTATACTTATTCTACAGTTTACAAAAGCAACATTTCTCAGCATTTTCTACAACCTGGATCCAAATTTCTGGCTCTCCATCTTGTGAATTAGATAGATGGCAACCATTCTGTCACGTCTAGTATTTCCTTGAGTTATGTGTCTATTTAATAAGGACTTCATCCTACACATGCTGCTGTGATAAGAAATGGCAATTGAAACTTTTGCTCTTAAGTGCTTTCTGGACTTACCTGAGTAGTGACAGGTTTTCTCCTTCATGATGCTGACTGCATTTTGTGATATTTCTTACTGAGGAAATAAAAATGCAAGCAGAATTTCATATTCATGAGGACAGTGCTGAAAAAAACACAGAGCTGGAATTTGAAACCTGATTTCACTTGGAATAGAAGCAATCATTTCAAACTTATTCAAAGGGAAAAATCTGCAAAAATATCACTGCATCAGCTTAAACATTTCAAGCTGATAAAATTTGATTTGACACAGTTTCACACTGTGGGGATTTTCCTACCTCCTTCTTAGATACTATTATGGTAATGCTGCAGCATTTTCCTTTCACAAACCTTTACACATGAGCAGAGCTTGGTTGAAGAATCAATCTACTGTAGCCTCTCAGATCATGCTCCAATATTCTTCAGTCTAGACACTCAGCCTTTCTATCAACCTTTGGAATCAATGTTCTTTCACAAGGGATACAGAAAGAAGCCATGAACTCTATAGGAGAAAGCTTATGGAAAGAAGTAGGAGGGGAAGGACTGATTCCAACAGAACTGGAAAGAAAAGATTTGTCGTAGCAAGTGTCAATGTTGCATGAAGGAAGGAATTGACTTCAGTGGAAAAAGTTCCATGCAGAATTCTAAAACAAGTTTCTCTGAAAGAACATTCCCACATCTTTTCGTGTTTGGAAGGACTTTTCAAGCACAAGCTTAGGTTATGTCAAAACACTGAAACTGAAAGTATAATAAGAATACCCATGTTTTTCCCCATGGTTATTTAACATAGGTGCTTTGGGCAAAGTAACAGTGAAGACAAGCTGCAGAGAACTCAGCATAAGCTAGGTAACCATACACATATTCAGAATCTGTTTCATGGTTGCTTAGCCATGGTGAATTCAGAGCTGTGAAGACTTTCACTACTATGCTGTCCAAAGTAGTTAAATTAAATGGTACACCCATTATAGTCTTAACTTCAGCAGCACCATGGACATTTGCTTAATTGTCTTTTTCTAATTATTTTTTTTTCTTTTTTTGGCTAAGCAGGTAATGAAATACAATTATTTACTGTTTTTATATCATATGAACCTGTAAGCAGTCCACCATTCACTTGAGCATCCATCTGAAGCTGAGGTTTGTGTCCAGTCGGTTCT
>WTSP01002896.1:0-58072 GCA_025331215.1 Actenoides lindsayi
CAGCTGGCTGAGTATGAGCCAGCAGTGTGCCCAGGTGGCCAAGAGGGCCAACAGCATCCTGGCCTGTATCAGAAATAATCACTTGCCCAGCCCTGCTGGCCACGCTGTCTCCCTGTACTTGGCACTGTTGAGGTCACACCTCAAATACTGTGTTCACTTTTGGGCCCCTTACTGCAAGATGATGACGAGAGTCACAACCCTAATGGTGTTTAAAAGATGTGTAGGTGTTGTGCTTAGGGACATGGTTCAGTGGCCACCTGGCAGTGCTGGGTTAACAGTTGGACTCAATGACCTTAAAGGTCTCTTCCAGTCAAAACTATTCTATGGTTTTCCTGCATGCTGGAAGTTAGCAGTAAGGAGGAAATAGTCCCTTGGTTTGTAGAGGGCAAGAGCAAGGAGGCTTTCTTATTTTCAGAAATGAATTAGTAACAGAGACTTGAAAGAAGAATTACAGAATATCACTTCTTGCAGACAAAAATAAAGCGTGTAACTACCAGATTTACTCTACATTACACGCACATTGTAGAAGGATGTTTCTTCTTATGCTTTTTTGCTGTATCTGTTGGAGATCTTGGAGTTCTTACACTGCTGTAGGCACCTATGAAGTAACTTGTAAAGAACTTTGGTGGGTTTTTTTTTTTATCAGATATCTGCCTTTAGACAACTGAAGATGAAATTGCAGAATTATTGTTTGCTTATAAAATCCACAGTTCAGATTCCCACCATTACTGGCAGTAGGCAGACGCTCTTGATCCTCATGCACTGCACACTAACCTCCCATGAGAATGTTTACTTACCATGCGACTCCTTATTTCCTTTCAGAAGCTAAGAAATGATGTGGTCATTTCACTGAATGCCTGCTGTATGAAAATTATGCTGGAGTCTGACAGCAATCATCCCAAAGGCTGAGATGAAATGTTTTCATTTCTGATGGGAGCTGCAGCTAAACTTTTCAATGTGATAAGAGGCCTTAAGAACATAAAAAGGCTCCACCAGGTATTTAAAGCATTGGAAGGTCTGACCTTATAGCCTGTAATCACATATTTACAGTGCTTCATTACCCTAAATTGATGGTGTGTTAAGCAAAGCAACAACCACTTTCCATAGAAGTCAAGGAAGGGCTGCCTGCATCAGCTGACCGAGGGACAGAACAACGAACCAGAAAAAACCTATTTGTTCTACCTTCTAGGGAAAAAATAAAGGAAAGAATTGAGGAGACAGGGAAGGAGGGCAGGGAGCAAGGAAGGGAAAAGAAGAATACGTCTGTCTTGCCAAAGCTCGTGTTAAGATGCTATAATTGAATACAGCAGGTGAGGAATTGTAAAGTTAAGTTTTCTGTTATAACATCAAGCTCCCTGCACAACACAGATGAAATACTAACTTGCATCTTTCACTTTACCAGTTACCCAAAGCAGGAGGTGTAGTTAAGGTCAAATTAGCTTACTATGGTTGACATCTGTATTTCCTAGTTAAAGGAATGTTTAATATTGAAAAATGAGATTATAGCGTTGTAGATTTTTGTATTTAAGTATCCCAAAAGCAAATTTAAAAAATTAATTGCAGAAAATAATTTTAAAATGTTTACAGCATTATTCCTGGGAAGTTAGACAATCCTTACCCTATATGTATGTGCCTGCTGTAGGTACAAGAATGACACAACTAACACAGAGCTGTATGACTTGCCATTTTATTTGCCTTGCAACTAGAGAAATGCATTGGGGATTAGTGTACCTAGAAACCAGTTCATGCTTTTTGCTGTTAATGGTGGCTACCTGTTCAGGATTAGGTCCTTCACTGCATCCTAGGCTGTGCTCAGTTGGTGCTCTTGGAGGACATAGCTACGTTGTGGGCTGTAGGCTGGGAACTGCACTAGTTCCCAGTGCTAGAAGCTCACAGTGAGAGCAAATTGGGTCCCCAATCACCAGGGATATAAATGGCTGTTCTGGCATCCAGTAATTGTTGAGGAAAAGACAGGATGCATCTGTGACAGGAAAAGTAAGGAAGCTGATATTAGGAAGCCAGCAGAGAGCTGTATAGCCCTCTATGCTATTGTGAAGAGAATAGATGCCATCTTGGGATGCATGAGCAGGAGAAGAGGCTATAGAAGAAAAAACAGAACCCTTCAAGCTTCCTGAGCATTGGTAAAACTACAGATGAAGCACTGAGGCTAGTCCTAGCTGGTACATGGTAAGAAAGGTGTTCACCAACCGCAGAGAGTGCAGAGGAGGAATGATCAAAGGACTTGGAGCTTTGGAATGTTTAGTCTAGAGACAGGAAGTGCAGACTAGATATTAGGAAAGAGATTTTAACAATAAGGATGGTGAAGCTTTGAAATACATTGCCAAAGAAGGCTGTGGAGTCTCTTACACTGGAAGTTTTCCAAAAGACTAAGCAAACATCTGTTAAAAATGATGTAAGTATATTTTATTCTCCCTTGGAACATGGAGAAGGAGTAAATTCTGCTTAAAGAGATGAAATAAACTACCATTTTCAAACTCTAGGTCATGCTACTCTTGAATTCAAAGGTGACTTAAAGTGTTAGCAGTGGCTATATCTAATAGCATTTGACCTTGAAGTTTCTGGGCCCTATTCACGTAATTGTTGCGAGAAGAGATATAACCTGAAAGGGAGTTCTGCTTTTCAGAAGATGAAAATCATTGTAATCAATGGCTTTTGAAGGTTCCTCTTGGTCTTCTGATTCTGTGAGCCCACGGAATTTCAACTACAGCAATGCAAAGCAAAATGGGCAGAGCAGCTCTGAAGTTCAGATTTCAATATATCTAGCACTCATTTTTAATGGAGAAAAAAATATAATGGTCATTGCTGTCAAAATTTAAGGTAAATGACCATTTCATTTTGAAGTTGTAGTAATTTTTATAGCTACTCAAAATTTTTCTGCAGAAAGACGTGCAAAAATATCTTGGTTTTTCCCTTCCTGCCTTATTTAATTTATAAAATTGCCAGAAATATTAGCTCACTCTGGTGGACAAAGAATAGTTATTAATTTTTTTTTTAAAAGGCATTTGTGCAAGACAGCATGACAAAATACAGGAAGTCTACCATAAACAAATATCTCTCTTAGTCTTGGTAATAGAGGAAGGCTGCTAATTTTGAAACTCAGACACAAATGAAAATGTCTGTAGGGTGCATGAGTGAACCGTGAATTAGTCAGTTAACTTAGTGGAATGGTACCTGAGTGAGAACTACTGCCTATACCTTAGGAAATGACCATGTATTTGCATTATTTAAACCCCAGTTTTATAGTAGTGACTTATCTGTTACTAGCTCTTAATGTGTGCACAACAAAAGCAATATGCCTTTCTGAATAAAAACTCAAAAAGGAAAACTAAGGAATTACATGGTACAACAAAAGCATAAGATAATTTCGATTGGAAGGTTCCTCTGTAGGTCATCTTGCTCAGCCATGTACTCAAAGCAGTGCTGGCTTCATAGTTAGATTAGCTTGTTCAGAAGCTTCTTTCATTTGAGGTTGGATTATATCAAAGGCTGGACATCCCACAGCCTCTTCAGGTGCCTGATACTGTTTGATCACCTTCATTGTAGAAGGAAAAAAAAAAAAGGCAAAAGAAAATCCCAAACAAACCACACACACAAACCAATGACAAAACCCAAAACAGCCAACAAGCAAAGTAAAAATAATAAAAATCCATATTACAATTTTTCTGGCTATAATTTGTGTCTGTTTCCATTTGTCCTTTTGTTGTGTAGTTTTGAGTAGGTTCTGTCTCTGCTGCCTATGCACACTCCCATTAATTGCAGTTGAAGGCAGCAGATAGATTGCTCACCAACTTCAGCTTTCTCCAGGCTGAGCAAACCCAGTTCTCTCTGCTTCACCTCATGTATCATCTACTCAAGTCCCCTAAGCATCTTAGTATGTATCTTACCTGTGTCTTTGGTGGGGAACCTGATGTAGCCTCACATGCTGAACAGGGAGAAATTACCATTTTCCTGTAATTTTTAGCATCATTCCCTCAAATGTGACATTGAGATCGCTTTGGTGTTAGCAAGTTGATTCATGCTGCTGATTTGATGCTTGCCTGCCTGGTTGTGTGTCCAGGTGATGAGTAGCAAAAGGCTCTCTAATGTTTTCAAGGTAATTGAGCAGTGGTCAGGGCTCCTTGTAAAGAATTGCCTCTCTTTAGCACCAGACATCAATGTCTAGTTGTCTCATTTTGCTGCAGCAATAAAAATTGATGTTGAGAATCTACTTACACTCTGATCTCGTGGTTAACCACATGCAACTGAAGTTTTACCTAAGATGCATGCTTGCAGCTTCTGGTGTAGTCAGAGATTTTAAGAGGATGTGCTGACAAGTGGCTTTAAAAAACAAACGAAAAACCCCAAATCCCCCAACCCCCCGAAAAAAACCTATCCAAACAAACAAAAGACAAAAAACCAAACAAAAAACAACAACATAAAACCAACCAGACAAAAACCAACCAACCAAAGCTAAACCCCAAATAAACTCCCTAAAATAAAAACCCAACAACCCCCCCCCAACCCTAACATTCTTTCAAATTAAGTTCATAGAAATGTTTTGACTATAGGGCTCACTATCCCTTCATACCTCTCCTCTGTCTGCTAATATCAGAAAACTCTCTATAGGTGTAATTGCAAAGATCAGATTTGTGATTTTTCCAGCACCTGAGGTTTTTGGATCCATTATTATTATTATTTAGGTCTGTATATTATACTGTCAGTTGAAATTTAAAATCATATTTTGCTTTTTGCCTTTCCTCCCGTTTTTTTTCCCTCTGTTTAAGAGGTGTCTTGATTTTTTTTTTTTTTTTAATTATTTTTTTCTTCTCCTAAGCTTATCCCTTCTTTCTACCCAAAAGAATTGCTGTGGCCTGGTATCTTAGATGCATTGGTTGAACATTGCTGTAGCTGTTAAAAAGAATCGTGGCTTGCTTTATATGTATTGATACACAAAATAGAACTAATAAGCCAGGAGAGAGTTTGTGTAGAGCTACTGATGAAACTTTCCTCTCTAGAGAAAAAATACTTTCTAAAAAAAGCTGACATGGATAAAACTGATTAATGAGTAGTTCCTTTCTTTTTTGCTTTTTTCCCATGTACCTACCATAAGGTGTTTTTGCTTAGCATCTGTGCAAGTTAGTTATATAAACTCAGACTCTAGTAATGCCTGCTTCAGACTTATCCTAGGCAAAGACAGGAAAACATTTAGTTCTAGTTGAATCAAATTATTTTTTTAAAAACTCTGTTTTATTGCAGCATACTTTTATATCTGCTCAGAAGGCAAGACAAGGCTTGGGGTTTTTTTTAAGATATACATATATATAAAAATATACTTTAAGCTTTTTGTCACTTTTCTATTACATCAATAACAGGGAAATAGACGAAGCAAAGCATCACTGTGCTGCACGGCAAGGCTTGCTCTCTTTGTGAGCTCCTAAAGGCACATGTATACAGGCAAATCCAATAATTAATTGCAGTTGGGACTTTGCCCTAGATAATTATGGGTCAAAGTTTCTAATAAATGTGTTGAAAAGGAGTTGGAGCAGGTGTAGAAGCTACGCAGGGCTAGTCCCAAGTGGAAGTACTCATTGAAGTGTGACACATTGCTGATGGCCAGATCAGTGCTGCCTTAAATGCAAGATTCATGTTTGTTTGGGTTTGGTTTTTTTTATATAATACTTTTTTATAATACTTTTCAAACCCAGAAAAGCTAATCAAGTGAGGTGGCAAACCCCCCCCCCCAACTGTGGTCCCACCCAAGAGAGCAGAAGCTGTTTTAAATGTCTTGGAACACAGGAAGTTTTTCATAGTTGAATGTGGAAGTTCTGGGGTGTGGGTTATAAATTGATTGTATTTTATATAAGCGTAGTGGTAGCTATGAATCCCTTTAGCTGCATTTGATTCTTATTAAGAAGAGGTTCTTAATTTCACAGATACATGTTTGAATCTTTATTACTAAGGGTGTGCTTGACATAATTATGGCTGGTTTGATTCTTCTGAAAGAGGTTCTCTGGAAAATCTTATCTGTACAACAGTCTGACTGTCAGTATTTGGATTTGTACTCTCGTATAGTGATAAATATAATGAAGACTTAATTCTAAAGTGATTTTTCTCCAAGTAGGATTCCTTAAAGACTAAAATATATTTGAAAAATATATTCTGAAGTAAGCTTAGTACTGGTGTTCAACATGAGTTTTTCACACTGAAGATATGCTTTTGATAGGATGAACAGCCCAGGGCTAATATGCAGTAGTACAAACTGCCTCAGCATAAGTCATAAAGAAAGTATCATTACTGGCCTGAGTCTGTCTCTTGCTAAGATTGCCAGGAAGAAAGCCATTTGGCAATAATGATGACTGATATATGGACACCAGCATTGTAGGAACTAATACGAGACCAAGAATTCAACTTTATAGTAATACCTCTTTAGACAAATCCTTTGTAACAGATTAGATCTCTTCAGTACACCATCCCAGGCATAGATGATGGTAGGAAGTAGCTCAGATTTCTTCTTCCAAACACAGTGTAAGTCGTGTTGGCAGAACGATGGTGCTTCTTGCTGTTTCCAGCCATAAGTTTGTTCTGTGAACAAAGGTGCTCTGCACCTTTTTCTTTTGTGTCATCCTGTCACTTTATTGGACCAATGTCAGGCTGATGAATTTTACACTAGCTAGTAATTTCTGCAAGTGGCTCCTCTTTTTATCTTGGTTGTAATTTCAGAGCTTTCTCGGGAAACAAAAACTGGAAGGATAGGAGAGAAAAACAAGGAATATTTCAAGGTCGTTTGGATACCAAGCCCTCTGGAAGTGTCAAAATCTGAGAGCATGCTCTCTCAAGTGTTAATGAGGACTGTGCCAGAATGAGGAAGCTGTAATTCCTGTATTTAATTCCTTGAGTCTCTGATAAAATTGTGGTCTAATTCAGGAGGTTTGCAGTTTCAACCTAAACTCCATCTAAAGGTGTTGGAAAGCTGATGTTCTAATCAACTCTGAATGCTCTTTACAAATGTGACATTCTCGTCTAGGGTAGACCAACGCCTTAAGAAAGAGCACCTCATTTTTGTTAGTTGTGACATAAATACAATAACTTCTGCTGTTGCCAAAGGTTCTATGTCCAAATAGCTGTCTACTTACATCTCTCAAGAGCCAGTTCAGTGGTGCATTGAATAGAAGCAATTTCAGTCTATTAGTCAATCTTTGATAATTTTTGGCAGCCACGTGGATTTTTCAGCACTCTTTTACAAAACATTGTTGCTTAGACTTGACAGGAGTTAAAAAAGCAGTCAAAGACTTGACTATTTGGGTTGCAGAACTCTTTCCTGGCATTGAATCACCTTAATCCCTGCCAATCTTATTTCGTTTTTCAGAATTCTATGGATTTTTTTTCTACCTTTACTTCAATAACTATTTTCCAGCTTGATGGTTTTGTGTGATCACGCTCTCTCTAGCCTCGAAAAACCATGGAATAACTATTTTAAAGAGAAGGCTGCTCAGTTGAGGCAGTAAGTGCAAGTACTTAGGATAAGATGAAGTTTAAATATGTTTGGAGAATGTGTTTTTTCTGCTCTACAGGTTTGGTTTTTTTATTATTGTGTTGTTTAGTTTGGGCTTTTGGGGGCTGCTTTTTTTGTTTTAGATTACAACTTAAAATATAGAACCTGGTTAAAGCACTGCTGCCTGTTAAACTCCAATAGGGTTTTTTTAATCTCTTTTTTAAACCTAAAATTTTGATTCCTAAGACTGGCAGTTTGATAGGATTTTTTTTTAAAATTACTTAAGTTCTTATACTTAATTTTTCTTTGAAGATAATGATTTTCTAACTTCCCAAACCATTGAGTTGATCACTCAGATACTGTTTGGAATTGATAATAGTAGTTTCTAAGTAACCCATGTGGGCCATTTTACAAGATCAGAGCATGCAGCCAGTGTCAAGGATGCTGAAGTTGCTTTGCGAGAAATGTGCTAATGCAGGAGATCAAAAGGTTAAGCTTTAGGAGTTCCTGCTCATCGCATGCCCCAGTTCTGAATTTGAACAGATTTTTTTTGACGTATCAGCTCTGAGGGCAGCTGCAGTTTCAATTCTGTGAAATCCTGTTGTACCGGTAGGCCACTATTTATTGTTGATTAAACCGAATGTAATTGAAATACTAATGCAAATTCCTCATGCTGATGGACAAGTTAACTATCGGTGTCGGTATCAACACCAGATTGAGGATAAAAGGCAGCATGAATAGCCTGTGTGCCTTTTCGTGATGGCTTTTCCTGGAAATTTCATGGGACTGCATTTCAGGTTATGAAGTTTACTTTGCTTTTATACCTTACATCACAATGATCACACCACTTAATGTTAGCAGTAAGATTTGCAACTGTTATAGACAGATCATCTTTTTCAGTGTATCTTTCCGAAATTTGTCCTGATGAGTTCAAGAATTGCTAAATTAGCGACACAAAACGAAGCCCCCAAAAATTTGAGGTAACTTTGCTTACTTTTTTATGTTTGACCATTGGAATGTGTATTCTGAGACCCCTGTAAAAAGCATTGAGGTTTAGGTGGCAGGATAAGGTACCACTCTGTTATCGATTGGGGCATTCTTTCTTAAATGCCATCAGGTTACTTCCAGGTATGCAGGTCAGAAGGATATGTGGACATTGCTTCTTGAGATGAATCTTCTGCTGATGTCTTGAAACAGTTTCAGAGGCAGTTTGAGACTTGGCCTTCTCACAGAATTAATGAAATAAAAGTGAGGAAGCTTAATGCAAACACTTTTATTCATGTTTCAACTGATTGCACACATTCAGAGGAAATGTGTTTATTTCTGCCTGCGTTCAGTTCCAGGGTCTATAGTTCCTATTTTTAGCAGCCATGCACTATTGTTAATCTGAAATCTTTGACTATCCGATGAGTCAGAAGGTCTGACTGCCCAGAGATACATGAGTCAGACAGGCAGGAATAGTCTGTTCTTCTTCAAGGCACCAGGAGACACAGATTCTAAAAAGGAGGCTTCATACTTAGTGAACAATACAAATGGAAACATAACGTATAAATAGAAATCCTTTTACCCTTCGCATTGGATTCTTTTCCCAGGAAACTCTTGTCCTGAAATTGTTACTTACTACACTATCTATTTGTATATGAAAAGGGATGTCTTGTCACCCTTCTTATTCTTTTCATATCCTCTGCCTACTAGTTAGTTACTGTATTTCTAGGACACATGATCCTCTTACTGTGACATAGTTATTCCCATAGTAAAAGACAGAATAAGTAAGAAGCCTAGAGAAGAGGTGTGGGTCAGGGAGGAGAATTTCATAATCATTTAATTTTATCCTCTGAAATTGTGTCTTTGGGAAGGGCAGATTCCTTTAAAACAGCAGAGGCAGGTGTGTATGTGGTCCCAAAGTTGCCTTCTGCATTGTATTTTTGTTTTTATTTTCAAATGCTAATGCATAAACCTTTCTGCCTCTATTTATGGCAACGGAAAACTGTTAATAGCCATAGGGCTGCATATAACATGTAACCTAGGTATGTAACAGCAGCCTGTAAAAGGATGGATGTTATAAACTCATGTACAGCCCCAACCCCTTCAGAGTTTCACAGAGGAAGACTTCCGTCCAACCAGCTATAAAATTTGTTGCATTCTGATCTGGGGATCAAGTTTAATAAGTAAATTCAAGATACAGATCCACACTGGAACGTGTAGTAATGGTGTAACAGTTGTTTGGCAGCTCAGTGGTTCAGGAATGAAATAAGGATGCTGTTACTCAAAGGTCACAAGAGACTAAAAGGCATGCCAGTATTTAGAGGAGAAGACATTGATGATCTTAGGTCTAATTAGACCAGATGGGAACACAAACAGCATCAGTTGTCTGCCTTTTGGCCAATTTTATCAGAAAAGATAAAGCTACGTACTTTTTGGGTGAAGAAAGCACATTGAATGTCTTAATCTAGAAAATCCTCTTCAGAAGGAGTTACTAACTGATGCAAAGAAATTTGCGTTTTCTATATCTGTATATTTAGAGAGAAGTTCTGAAGACTTCCGTGGGTTTCTAAGTTGAGTGAAAACTTAATATGCTCAGAGTCCCCTTCAAATTGGGTTCAAGGCTCATGAAGTGATTTGGACAGCTACCCCATGGAGCTATTTAGAAATACAGTGGCTTTTAAATGAAGTAGAACAATATGTAGTAAAATTGTTCTGATTATTTTAAAAAAAAACAAACAAACATTTAGCCTTTAGTTTGATGTCTGTGATATTCGTATCATCTGTTAAACTCTCCTAGCACTTGAAATGGCACATTACTACTTTTGAGCCAAATATCTTCCACGTGACGAGAAGATTAGAGCAGGATTGAACAGTTTAGTTGGAAGGGACCTACAAAGATCATCTGGTCCCACTGCTTGACCAGTTCAGGGCTGACCAAAAGACTTTACGTATTACTTGCAAGAAAACCTGTTTGAACTGTCTGCATTCCTTGACCTGTCTGTTCTTAACAGGTCTTCAAAGGCCACTTCTTTTTCTGCCCCATGATTGCTTGGGTGTTATTTCCAACAGCACAGTTAGCTCTGCAATTGACAATTCGGAAACATCCAAACAGAAAGGCTGCCTGAATAAGGACATTGTCTTGTAAACAGTAATGAGTACGTCAGCTTTTCATTGCCACAGGCATCAAGATGCCTGACAAAATTCTTCCAAATTTAGTATTTTCCCACAGAACAATAGGGAAAACGTATCCAGATTTCACTGGATACAGCTCATCTGAATTTCAATTGTCTCTTCCCCCTAAACAAAAGTTCTAGAAAGCACTGCCTTTGTCAAAAACCTAATCAGAGCCAGCATTTTCACAAAGATGTTGCTGAGTGTGCTAAGTCAAACAGAAGAGCTTGTACAACAGTTATTGATGGATGTCTATATTGTTTCCCAAAATGGAACTTTTGTGCATTGTCATATATCGATGTTTTGGCACGTACTTTTTTCATAAACAGTGCATTTAAAGATGGTTTGAGACCAGGGATGACAATTTTTGATGACTGATCAACATGTGATATGCAGAGATTAATAAAAGGATATTAACTTTGCGTAATTGAATGCTCATATCTTCAAGTTGAGTGGTCGACAACTCTACCATCTCATCGCAAATGTGTTATCTGAGTTCACGTTCCACTCAAATGAGCTCGATAAAGGAATATTTGAAGTTCACAAAGTTTTTATACCAAGGCCAGTTATGTCCTTGTTTTGCTTGACATTTCATTATCTAGACACTTTCAAAATTATTACAATCATTTGACTTCCTTATTGAAATTCTCCTGTTGATCTGTCACTCAATCTCAAGCCAAAGGTACATAAACCACAGAAGTGCCCATATCAAAAACAGGCTTCTGAAAAAAAAAAAATCATGCTAGGAAAATTTCTAAGAAATAGTCTTTAAAAGTTCTTTTGCAAAGTCAGTATTTAGTTTTGATTAGCTCATATTCACCCGTAAATTGTACCCCTTCATGAGTTCATTCAATCAAACTGATAACTCTTTTTAATAGTAAAATTTTATGAGATCATTTGAAAAAACAAATTGTGGTTCCAGAGCTAAAATTAATTTCAAATATGATAATTTCAGGTGGAAGAAGAAGTAATAGATTAACCTATCTTTGAATATATGGCCATAATACTAATGCAGGTAATCTGGGAATAGTAGCAACACAAGTTAGTTGATATTAGGTGCTAGGAGAATTTTGAATTGATCATGCAGATCAGCTAAAATAGTTAAGCAGCGAGACCTAGATTTGTAAGGTACTAAATCATTAAGGAAAGGGTAAATACTGTGATCTGTGTGGGGCACAATTCATAATTGCCTCAGTTTGTTAAATAAATCATCTGTAATGATTCTGTGCACCACTGTAGAATTGCAAAAGCAGTCAGATTGGTATTGCTGGGAGTTTTTATCAATAAATGGGTGATTCCAAGATGTGTTACATCTAAGAGTAACATTGATTTTTTTTTTTTTCCTAATAGATAAACTTTTTGGACTTCTTTGAAAGAGCTGTGTACTTCAGTCAGTACTGAACAAGGGCTGGGGAAGTAGCAATAGTTGAGTTCAGGACTGTGGTACTTTGGAAGAACTGTATGAGAGCAGGCAGTTAGAGGTGCAAGGGTACTGGTTTATATCCCTGGGCAAATTTTAATACTAGTATGATATGGCATAGCAAAGAATGTTAGAGGAGCATCATCTAGAAAGCCAGAAGATCGTGAAGGTAACAGCATGGCACCTTTGATTTCTTGGGGTGGGGGGGGAAATACCAAATCCCACTAAAGAGCAATAACAACAAGAAAATCAATCAAAAAACCCAAACAAAAAAATAACCCCCAAGAAAACAAAAAACAATATCAACAAAACCAAAACACCCCACAAATCAAAACCAAGGAAGGAGGACATAGAGGAGGTGCGAAAAAGGGAATGACTGAGTTCAGACAAGGTCTGGAAAAGTGAAGAATAAGGACATGGACTCCAACTCAAGAAATGGAGGGAGGACCCCTGGTTAGGGCTCACTTCTCTCCCTTTGGGACCCTATCACTTGGTCCCTCTGGTCTGTCTGGTCCAGTGTGCATGTACTGCCTGCTCCTGCAGTAGCAAGCAGCCTGAATTCATTCCAACACTCACAACTTCCCTGGACAAAACCATTCTGCATCTGAAGGAAAGAAATTTGAATAGTGATGATAATAGAAATCAATATACCTGTTAAAGAAAAGATGACCTAATGGATTATTTTCAAATATTAGACAAGTAGAGAATTCCTTGCTATTAAATATTATCACTCTAAGTCTCTTCTCTTCTGTCCATCATGCATTACTTTGTGACTATCTGCAGCTCAGAGATAATTGTTAAGTTTTATTCAAATCACATTACTAACCCTGTAACTCATACCGTGTGTAATCTTAGCTATCTAAAATGATTCTGTAGGAGGGATGGTTTTCAATTTAAGCCAACATTTGTAGCCTTCCCCCCCCTCCATTGTGCAACATTTAGTATCAAGTCCTAACAGGTATATCAATGATTTGAGATAATATGATTTATTTTTTTTAGCAAGAATTTTTACCTTTTCTCTTGAATTTGCTGTGCTAATATTCTTTAGAAATTGTTAACTAATCTGATTTGGCAAAAACATCTTCTGGAAGTTTCATTATCATTTGATTGATGTCAATTCAATCTTTAACTAAAAAAGCCTCTACTTTCCATAGTTTTATCATGGTGTGTAATTTCTTTTCCATGCTAAAAGAGATGAAAAATTTTATCATTTACATTTATGACCATTAATACTATTTTTCTTTTACTGGATCTGCAGTCTGTTACATGAGCAAAAGAAATAGTTGCTAAATTTCTCTCCCTGTCTTCTTGCCAAAAAGTTCTAGTCTCCAGCTGGAGTTACTCCAGATTTTCACTAATATAGATAGAATTAGGGTGAATTGCAAATGTTTCAAGATGGAAAAAAAGAAGTCTTCAAACTTTGAACCTGAAATATAAGGTTCTGATTTTTATCTACTGTAATTAAGATTACAGACACTCCTAATAAAACTAGCACAATTAATGCTAGTGAAACATCTACGCAAATGAAGTTAGAATCAGGTGGAATGGCAATGATCCTTTCTTGTCAGATTCAAAATCTGGTTTAGGCTTAATTTAGGCCTGGTCTAGGAGCTAAGAAGATCTTTCTCATGACTGTAGAGACCTTGGTTATAGGTTAAGGAAAGCAGAGGGTTTGTTGGCAACTATTTGGTAGTAGCTGCCTTGGCCATGAGGAGTTGTCAGTATATTTTGTAAATTTGGTCAAAGAGGACAATATATGTCATAAAGAATAATAATATTGAACAATACAACTAGTCAGTCGGTAATCTAGAGAGAAATAAGATGGAAGCTGCAGGCAGTAGAGATGTGAACAAAGCACATAGATACTCTACACCCAGAGAGAAGGAATAAACAGAATCAACAAATAGATAAGAAGTGTGTCTGATGAAAGGAGCAGGGTGAAAGCTTTCAGCTCTCAAAACTGGTTTGTCTCTTTTTACTGAAGTTGGTTGTGCTGCTGACACTAAAAGAATCAGTGTGAGATTTCATCCGCTGTTTCTTTGCATTCCCACTGCACAAAGGTAAATCATAGCATTGTTTTACAAGTGAAATTTTGTTGTAAACCTTCATAAATCTCAGCATGAAAGAGTGTCTAGAGCATCAAAATAATTTTAGAGCAAACCCACTTAAGGTACTTTGACTCCAGAAGAGTCAAAGTTCTCTCTCCATTGATTCCTCACAGAGCTTGAATAAAAATCTCTGAAAAAGAGGAAAGCTGGGAGGAGGATTCATATGGGATCTACTTATCTTCCATGCTTTATTTCAGTATCCACTTCAGTGGTCTGACAGCTTGCACACATAGTTCATAAATCCTGATGGCCACATGGTCTGTGTTTGTAGAAGGATTAGTGCCATATGGAGAAGATTTAAAAGTGTGTGCTGTATGTGTAATCTCGTACAGTATTTCATAACAAAAAATGTAAAGCTTCTTCAGGTAGGGAATGGAAAACATTACCCAAAGGATTGTTAGAATATTGCTGTGTTTACTCCCATCAGCAACGGGGTGCAAGTTTGACAGTGGTCTGTTCTGTGTGCGTTTTCAAACTCCATCTAGTAGTAAAAATTGGTAAGAACTTTAAATTCCACTTTGATTCCCTTCTTCTTTTTTTGTACTAATGAGAATAATTTTATGAAATGTCTCATTTTAATATATTTTGGTTTCTGCTTCCACGTCTGAAATTTTTGAGGTATTTATTGTATGCTTTTGAAATGAATGTGGTGTCCCTGAAGTTTCTGACTGTCGTGAGACTAACCATGATTAAAGGAGCTGCTAAAAAAGGTAAATGATCACTTTTTCAATAAATGAGCTATATAGCGGTCTCTTGAAGTCAAGCATTTTTTAGTTGCCTAAAAATTTGATTTAGACATGTAAATTTAAAATTAGGAAAAAGCCTAGTTGCCAGTTACATAATTAATCCACTAGATCATGTTGCCACTTAGCTCTGCTGTTAAGAAATGTGTGTCTATGTAGCCTCTCTGAAATGGGACCTCCTGATGAGATAATGTGTTAGGGAACAATGGTGGGTTGTTATAGAATGAAACCAAACTCCCTATAATCTATGGCTGTGCTGGTTAAACAAAACAAAAAAATAAATAAAAAAAAATGCTTTTCAGTCTATTATTTTGAGAGGTATTATGCTGTACTTAGTCCCTCCTTTAGAAAGCACTGTAAAATAGCTTTCTAAGATCCCTTTTCCAAGGTCAAAAGCCCTCTGCATTTTCTTGTGAAAGCCTAGATGTAAACAAAAATAGGCCACAAATAGATAAAAGATTGAGTTGTCGGAGAGGAGAGACCACAGTTTCAAAACATACAGGTACCTGAAGATGCAGGTATGTGCCTGTGAGATGTTCTGAAGTGCCCAGGCAGGTTATGTCCTGGGAGACGTATACCTTACTTGGTTAGTTGTGTCTGAAATTCTCCCTTGGCTCTATTAGCACTTTCAGTCTTCTCAATAGCTTTGAAAATTTGGCTGAGGGAGCTGAAAAATCTGTTTTCTCTGTTCCAGAAACCTGGCAAGTCCTGTATGCCCTGGGTGTTGGGGAAGTTCCAGTGCCTTCCAAGGGGTGGGTTTAGTTATCAGTCCTCTTGGTTTATAGGCTTGTGTTCCAGACAGTGCAGGCCATTGCCATAGCCAAGAAGTCATTGTTCTTTTGTGTTTTTACAGTATTTCCTTAATGAGGTAAACTGTTTTGTGAGGTATATATGCTGCTATATGAACCAATATACAGGTGTAAGAAAATAAGATATGCTGTTGGTTCAGGAACACTCAGCAAGTGTGATATGTATACGTATTTGCTTTTACTTGATCTGTGCCTCAGCAATTCACAGGGAGTCTAAAACCTGGACCTTTCCAAGCTGTTCTTGCCGTGGCTTCCACTCAACTGAGGGAGCAAAAGCAATCATATTCCTCTCCTCCTCCAGCTCTGAGGTTGCTACCTGGTATAAATTAGTTCTTTTTCCTTTTTTTTTGAAATCATGGATTCAATTCTGCCTTACATTCTTAGCACAGATACCTGGTTGTCACGATCTCTTTATAACCAAAGGAGACTGTCTGGGTTTTTTTAACTTTTTTTCTTTTCCCTGTTCATTAGTAAGGGTAGACACTGCATGCTTTTGGTCCAGGAGAACTGGTCAGGGATATCCCGTCATAAAAGGGAATTGCACAGATGACATGAGTGCTTAATCATTAAAAATACAAGCCACTACATAGTGGATGAAAACTGGAAGATAAAACAAAATCACGTTTTCTTGGCCTTTCCATGAGTGTGCAAGTCAGCAAAATTAATGTTGTAACTGCAGAAGACCTAGTGATAAGACAGGCCTTCAAACCTCCCTTGCTGTTTCATTGTGCTGTATTTCTCTAAAGCTGAGTGTATGCTTTTCAATAAAATGTAACTGATCAAAGGAGCCAGAGGGAAAGAGACAGAAAGTAATCCAAAGCCAACCCTGCTTTATATAGGATTTTCTAGCTGATTGGATTCATAGTGAAGAGAATTAGAGAGAGCAAAAAGAAACCATGTAGTAGCAATTATTTTTAAAACATTATTTTATGGGGGGGTGGAGACTATTGAGGCAGTAACTTTATAAAATTCAAATGGAAAAATAAAACCCAACCAAACACAGAAAAGGGCACTTGATTTGTGAGGGCTGAATGTAATTACAAAAATTCTGATCAATTCTAGTCCTGAGATGGTAATTGTATTGCCATAGATACAGAGGCCTGAAGCAAGAAGGTAATAAGAAGAATATATCTGTTCTTTTTCCCCTATTTTTTAAAAAAATCAAAACATGTGGTTTAAATGGCTCTTTGGGTTGTTTATAATTAAATTTTCCTGAACAATGCAGCAGTTGGCCATTTCTCAACCTTCTGGGGCATCTGTTTTCACATGCTTCAAATACAATAAAGGTTTTTGTTGTGGTTTTTTTGGGGGAGGGGGTTTGTTGGGGTTTTTTTTTTCCTTTTTGGACTTCCTGTACAACAGAAGTAGGAATGGATATGAATTTTAAATTGAATATGCCTTTTGGGTACAGACAGCTGGAATAAAAACTGCAGGAACCAAATTTTGCCCTTAGTTATTCTTAGATAATCTTATGGAGCTTAAATTCTACAAGTGTAGATAGACAGAAGTATTCTTAATCGTTCTATGTTGAGCATCTGTGTCTTCTAAGGAAACACTGATTTAGCAATCTTTAGTCAAAATAACCTGAATTTAGTATTTTATTTCAATCTGTCTTGCAGTCCAGATCTGTCTGTGTTGTTTATTTTAGAGTTGGATTCAAAATACTTGATGTGTATATTTTTTTCATCCCTTTTCTGGAACCTTGCATCTTTTGAACTTTTCAATAAACTTCAAGTTGCTTTGGTAACAGGAAAATGCCCACGAGTTTGGAACACTAGACCATTTAACTACTCAAGAAGCTACAAGCTGTTCAAGTTTTGTTAGACACACAGACTCATACTGGTTTGGTGTCACAGACTCTGGGGTTTATTCCTGCTGTTTTCATAAACTTCTGGTGCATGGAAACAAAGGCTGATCATTCTTTTCTCAGTAAAGGAATTTAGTATCAAGATGTTTATCTTCATTTTGTTAGTCAAATAGAGCTAGATTTACTGTCCACTTTACAATTACTGAGCTTCTTGTGTTAAATCAATGTGAGGAAAAATGGTACCATTACGTTTAAAGCATTTCAGCAGTATTGTAGCCTGCTTCTTCCACTCTTTGCTTCTTTAAAAGGCTGTGGTGTGTGTAATCGTTTCCTTTATCATGTGACTCTGAAAAGATATGAAGCACCTCTGTGATCATTTGGGGAAAATGCCCAACATCAGCAGGATGCTGCCGCACAGTTTGTTTCTTGTTTGGTTTTCTACGCATCAGAAACAGTATTGCTTATCACAGTAAAGGCAAATCATGTCTTCAAAGGTACTACTAAGTTTTAAAATACTTGGTTTTCTGGAATTTCTCTCTTTTTTTTTTTAAACTTGTGCTATTATCTGGACTAGTGCTTCCAAAAGGAAATTTTAGATGCTGAAGGGGGAGAGTGTTTTCACTTTGTTCTCCAGTAGTGATAAACTGCAAGGATTTGAGATGTACCTGCAATGCTTCACTCTGAGCAGCCTGACTTACCAGTAGAACTATGAAGCACATGTTTATTGTCTGGGTTTCAGATACTTTTTTTTTTCTTCATTCTTCTGACTTTTCCATGTAAAATTCTGACACTTTAGGCAATTTTGAGGTAAAGAACCTTTTAAAATCTTTTGGGGTTTGTGGGTTTATTTTGTTCTTTTTTTCTTTTGTCTGTTTGCTTTCTTGTTTTCCAAAAAAACACAAGAGGCCACTTTTCAAAGACAGATTATTTTCGGATAAGCTCAGCAGATCTTGTACGAGAAATAAATGGAGTGTACAGCAAAGATACTCAACTAGATGAGCAAGTATATTTAGTGTAGGGCAAGGAGTTAAATATTGCTTATATAAACTTTTTTTTGGCTTCACATACAATCAGTTCCTCTTTCCCTGTGAATTCATGGAGAGATTGTCTTTAGAAAAACAGTAATGGAACAACTTCTTGTTTTCAGCAGAACAGTTCTGTTCTTTTTCCACTGTGTCGAACAAAAAAATAGATCATAGAAAGGTTTTATATGAGGAACTTTTAGGAGAAGATGATTTGGCTTGGTATGATCTCTTTTCTCTGCTTCAATACCCTATTCCTTTTATTCCCCTGTTAATATACATCATCATACCAGCTCTAGTTTGAAATTCCTCCTCATAATATGGAATTCCCCCAGGAACAGACACATCAGTATCTCTAAGAGACTGTTCTATTGGTGTTAGAGACTTTTTTTTTATCACTTAAGTATTTTTTCTGAACTGATGGTTCTCTTCATTTTGCATAATGTTTTAGTTCATTTCTCGGGTCCATGAGCACTGCTGCAGTTTTGTTAAGCCCATGTTGTATGTTTCTATGAAGTCTGTTTTGCTTGAGTAATGTTTTGAAGGTGGTCCAGCGAGTGAAATGAGTCTGTGAATGGAGTAATAAGGATGGTTACTGCTACACTCACTTTCATGTCTCTGCGCTGAGCTGTGGGCTGTAGAAGTCTGACTATTCCTCATTTTTCATCTAATCAGATGTAGTGCATTGCATACAGCAGTGATGATTTCTCTTGGTTCGCTGCTATAAGACTTATTTCACTATACCTTTATTCACAAGTTAAAAGGGAAAAAAGCTAATGATTGATTGGGACTATTTTCCCCCATCTTTTTCCCAAATCAGTGAAATCTCGCTGCCAGCACACAGAAAAGTGTGCACATTTTTTGTTTGCTGTTCTGTATGAAAAAATGGCACTTCAGAATTTTGAGAGATCAAGTTAGAATCTGATTAATGGTAGTGTACGTAGCTTAAAGGATTATAAGAGCTCCAAATAGTCCTGCCATGAAAGCCATTTAGGATATATAAGCCAGTTTAGATAAAATAAGAGCTAACTGCAATCCTCCCACAAAACTCAGATGGAGCTCTTTGTAATTCGAAAATGTTTGTCCACTTTTTATCCTTAATTTTTCATATGTTTTCATATTTCTGCACTTTGGGTAAAAGCATGAAGAAACTGCAATGAAGACTATTCTGCAGACTCAAGGGATTATGATAAATATCAGACTTTCTGAATGCCCATCTGAACCTTCCAAGGTATTTGTGGTTTGCCCATGACTAATTTCTGACTGGCTCTGGAGGGAGCAGCTCAGGATGACAATTTTTCCATAGTAATGTACCTGGAGGTGCTATTTTTTTGCACCAAACAAGCCTGTAAGATTGTTTTCTCCTCCTTTCCAGGATGTCTGTTTGCAAAGCATTCCTTTGATTTTGCTTCCACAAGATGTGGGGTGGGGTGGACGCCAAATACCACAACCTCTGTCACATCTTTTGGCTGATGCTGCTCCATTTGCTTGCTTGAAGTGATGGTAGGGATTGCTAATGCATCATACAGGATCTGCCAGTTGCACTTCTGCTGTTTATACAGCTCTTAACACCTATTTAGTGTGAACAGGTAAAATGTCAGGGTAGCTAAAAAGAAAAAAGCAGTTAATTTGATTAAACACTACAAGGGAAATTCTACCCTTAGTCCTACCTGGCCAAGGTCCCAGGTATCAGTGGGGTTTTGGGTGTGAATGGTGGCAGACCTTACCTGGATGTTGGAAAGGTGACTGGTAATAGTATCTCTCAGAGGAGACTATAGTTACAGGCTTCTGCCATGGGCACTGTGCTTGAAATCTGAAAGGAACACCCTTCCATGTAATAACTGGGGAAATGACCTTTTTCTAAGGAGCCTAGAGTGTTTTGACAGTAGCATTTTTCATGGTATTTTGAGGATTAGTATGGAAGTATAGAAACTTGCAAGTGGCATAAATGTGGGGCTTCTGACTGATGAAAAAGTAGCTGGGGAAGTTTAGAGATTTGTTTTGGATGCAACAAAAATGCAGGGAATTTCTCTTGGTTATGATAGCATTTGCCTACGCCAAAATGAAAATTTTAAGCTCTTTAAAATGAAATTTCTGTCTTCAAAGTGAGTAATATTGTCATCCAGCTGTTCCTGACCATCAATTAGCATTGTATTTAAGCCAGGAGAGGAGGAGGAGGAAATGGAGATGTGAATTTTTGTTACTGCTATTAATCTCCTTGTTGGTCATTGCTCTTACATCTGGAAAGCTTCCACTTCTAGAACTTTCGTAGTACACAAAGAACTTGCAGGCAATTCCCCACACAGCTACAGCAATTCAGGACGCAGGATATTTTCAGAAGAGTATGTTTGACTTTACAGTACGGTAAAGAAGAATGAGTAGCTATTTTCAGGGACAGGCAGACTTCATCTATCTCCGTCTGTTATTTGATTCTGAATCTCAAAAAAAAAATATAATCTATGGTACAAAATAAGACTAGGTTTCTGTAGCTTCATTAGTGGAGCACAGATCTGTCCTCCCAGCCAATATTTCAATCTGTATTTCAGTCTGACATGTGCTTAAGTCTCTTATTAATCATTTGGTTTAAGACATACTTGACTAGCATCCTTGACAGATAAAAAGAAAGCCACCCTGAAAGAGAATTTACTTCTTGTTTTAATAGAATCGAGGATGTAATTACACATAACGGAGAATAACCGCTAAAAGTTGTCCCTGGAGTAACAAGAGTACAAATCATTGCTATAAGACAATATTTAAGCATATTTAGGCCTTGGGGATAAACCCTATGTTTAGACCACTTGTCTCCGCAACAGGGAACCTCTTTGAAGAATCTGTTCTAACACCCAAATGCTTGTTCCACAATTCTACTTTCAGTGAAGTGTTTAGAAAACCTTTTCTAAATAAATTGTGCACCAAATATAAAGCAGAACAGACTATCAGTTGGAGCTGGGAGTGCATTCTCACTTAGTTTGCTTTTTCTGCTGGCTTCTCCTTTGTAAGTTGCCTCTGTAACATGTTGAGATTTTTCCTCTTTTGTTCTTGCTTCTCCTCGACTAGCTAGCTGGCTTGGCATATCATACTCCTGAGTATTTTTAGCATCTCTTGAAAAACTCTGAGATGGATTCCTGCTGCTGATCCGCCAATGCTGTGTTCTCCAGGAGTTGCCATCAAAATATCTTCTGTCTGCTTCCTTGGCATTCTTCAGTCACGTATTTTTTTTATATTCAACGTCCTTATATTTACCTCCTACCAAACATTTTTCCTCTTTTTGTGGAAGGAAACCTGTGAATTCTGGCTTGTACTGTGGATGTCTTTTGCCCAGACTCCTGACTTTCTGTTAAAATACCTGTCAAAAACTTCAGGGGTCTATTTCCGTGGTGATTGCAACATGTTTACTGTAGTATCTGCTTCATATTTTTCTTGTGTAAGACGTTCTCTTTTCTCTTAGCACAACTTTTAGTCATACTGCAGGAATGTTTAATTCCAAGAAAATAACTTTTCTGTGTATTTAATGCAATGGGATTTTATTTATTATTAATTATTATTATTGCAGAGTAACTAAAACTAAGACGAATTGTCTTCTGAACAAAGACAGACTGTAGGGGTGGGTTTTTTTTAGACCTACCCAGTACATCTTCTCCTGATGCAATAGCTGCCTTATATAGCAACCTGAGCTTGCTCACTTTAGAGAAAATGTTCTTAGTTATTACAGGCTGTTTATTAGCAATGGCAGTTTTCACATCAAAACTTCCAGAATCGGTATCTTTCTGCCTTGCCTCTCCCATAACATTTGCTGGGATCTTAGTGTGGCTGTGCAGCTTTGACTGCTGTATTCCTAGGACATTGCTTGCGGAAGCTTTTGCTAAGGTAATGAGTTTTAAGCACAGGCAAACAAGTAAAAGGCAAACCTCAAAGGGAGGCAAGATTTGTGTTCACCTCTCTCATTACCTGGAGTGTGGTGTGACTGCTGCTGCACCTGCCCAGTTTTCCATCCACAGCACAAATGACCAGGTACCCATTTACAACTGGGTCAAATAAGGACAGTCCTTTACCACAGTTTCAGTAGGAGAGCTCTGCCACCTACATCCCTGAAATGAACAACATGTTCTTTACTTCTTCATAACTCTTCTCACTTGCAAGGGCCAGATTTCCGACCCCCAAAATACACGAATTGGATTCAGACCAGATTTCTGAATTGGCAGACTTTTCTGGGAAGCACTCTAGGGAGGATGGGAACGTGGCTGTGGAGGTGAGCTCTCTTCACCTCAGCTTACGGAGACAGCACTGCACACAGGTGCCTGTGGCACTGGCAGGTATCCCCCAGGTGTGGTTTAGCCTTTTCACCATTACCCTGGAGAGCGTGTTATTGTAGAGTTGTTACTCCTCCTGCGATGGCCACTTTGACTGTTTCCAAGCCACGTGGGTCAAATTAAGCCATGTTACATTCCTTGCTCGCTAACCTGAAGCGACACATACCCGCTGCACGTTTGTCATCAGAGGATGGAGCAGCACCTTGGAAAGCCCCTGGTTTATCAGTAGTAGCCTCACAGGCAGAAAGCTCTCGAGTTTCGCAGTGAGGAGCAAATCTGCATGTGCTCAAAACAGGGAGGGGAGGAAAGAATTGAAGTGCCTGCTGGTGGTATCTGGGAGTTTTCAGTCCACTGATACCCCATGATATTCTAAAGAGAGGGATCACTGTTCACTGAGGTGGGGAAACAGAGGCACAGAGAAGTCAAAGGGCTGACTGAGAGTTTCCATTCTCACTGTCTTGGGTATGCGTGCAGCTGCTGCTTGCTCTATTGTGTCCAGCTTTATGAAGTTTAGCTTAAATGTTTTACTGAAACTTTACTTGTTCTCCTCTAGAAGCTTTTTTTTTTTTTGTCCATTCAGAACTTCCAGTGACGTCAGACTTGGGCAAGCAAGGAGTAGAGCATTGCGCCCTATGGGAACCTGGTTTAAAGCTGCTCAACCCTTTCCTTCTTCTAATTAAGTATAAATAAAAATTGAGTTTATTATGTGACAAGATAAGGCTTTTGATTTTTCAAAAACAGTCACATGGACCTTGGTAATATCCCTAGGGTTTTGTTTTCTTCTGTTTTGCTAAGAAAAAAAGACACCAACTAATATATCTTACATTTTGACAGTGCCTTTCTTTAAACGGAAACTAATTTAACTGAACTCTCAGTTAATTGGTTTAAAAATATGAAAAAGCTCAACTAGGGTGTGCAGTCAGCTTTTCATAGCACATCCCGGAGTCGGTTACCATGGCACTGGGAAAGATTTTGGTCTCCATGGCAACCTCAGGTCGGCTTGTCGCACCTTTTATCTTCTGCAGACTGAAAGCAGCAGCTTGTGGTATCTGGAGTTAATATGTCGAGGAGGAGGCAGATGCATTACCAGAGAGGTGCTGGATTTGTTGAGTTGTTCCCCTCTCACCCAGCTTTAAAACTCAGTTTCTTAATTATTGCTAATGGCAGGAGCTGGCTCTGGCCACAGGTAGTGGCCTCCCTGGCGTGCAGCTGTGTCTCCTGGCCATCAGTTCTTCCTCTTACTGGTGGCTTCAGCTCTAGGCTGCATCTTGAGATAGAGTAAGAGCAGGAGGCTTTCCTGCTGCCTGGGCTCAGCGAGAGGAGCCGGCCAGCCCAGCTCCGGGAGGGCTGGGGGTGGCTTCTGTGCACGAAGCAGGGCGGGAGGGAGAGTAGGCACCAACTGGGGTGCTGTGAGATGATGCTTCAAGCTCAAGCTTTCTTTCTCAAATAGCTCATGGTGTAAGCACTGGGTGACTTACTGGGGGAGGTGGAACAGGTGGTAGCCCTTGGTTTTCTAGTCCAGCTGTGCAGGCTGTGCTGGATGCTTCTATGGGATGGGTTTTTTTCTCCTGTCTGTTGGAGCTGAGCAGGATACACCTTTTAGGTGCAGGTATTACTGTTACAATTGGCCCTCTGTAGCCGTGAAATCTGGGGCTGGAGGGAGAAGCTGCCTCCTTGATCTCCTGACCTAAGGACTGCCTGGCAAAGTAGAGCACAGGAACATGAGTTCTCAGTGCTCCTAACTTCCCTTGCTCTCCCTCCTTCACACACTCCACAAACATTGCTGTGTTGCTCTGGTAGCTTGCTGTGTTTGAGGGGCTGTTGTTACAGAAGATAGGGTGATGTTGGAGGACGACCTCTGTCCTTTCATTGGGTTTGTCTTGCAAAATCATACCAGTGGTTCAGGCCCTCTTGCTGGAAAGCATGGAAGAGTTCCTTCAAGAAAAGTGTAACTCTGGCAGCCTGGTTCCCAGAGTTCCTTTAAATGGGCTTTCATATACTCACTGCATGCTTGAAATTGTAATATCTGAGGGAGCAGGCTGATCAGGAAGACTGGCAGTAGAGGCAGGAATTAAGGCACATTTTCTAATTCCAGAACAGATCGAAAACTCTGTTTGTTGATCTTTTTGGGAATTTTGTGTGCTCTCAGGGCAGAATGGCACATGCAACCAGAAGATAGTTGTTTACCAGTGGGTGTATGTGGTGTGAGGTGAAGCCTCTCTAGTTATGCTGTTGACTAAAAATAGCCAATGCTTAACCCATGTTAACAGTGATTTCTGAATGGTTTTTGTCTACCAGGAACTTCCTTCTTAATAGTCTAACACAGAGCTTTCTGACTCTTTAAATACACCTACACTTTTCATACATGTTGTCTTGGATTCCTGCAGCTGCCTGTATTGGGTTTGGGTGGCAAGGGGGGCAGCAGGGCTGGCTTCTCTGAGAAGCTGCTCAAAGCTTTCCCCATGTCCAGTAGAGCCAGTGCCAGCCAGTTTCAAGACAGATCCACTGTTGGCCAAGGCTGAGCCTGTCAGGAGTGGTGTTAGTACCTCTGTGATAACATATTTAAGAAGAGAGGAAAAAACCAAATTGCTGGGGAAGAGCAATTGCAGTAGAAGAGAGGAATGAGAGAAAGAACTCTGCAGACACCCAGGTCAGCGAGGAAGGAAGGGGCAGGAGCAGAGATTCTCCTGCAGCCTGTGGTGAAGACCATGGTGGGGCAGATACCCACCTTGCAGCCCCTGGAGGTTAATGGTGGGGCAGATACCCACCTTGCAGCCCCTGGAGGACCCCACCTGGAGTAGGGGAAGAGTTTGAGGAGGGAGGTGCAGCAAACACAATGTGTCATGAGCTGGCCACAACCCTCATTCCTTGTGCCCTGTGCTGCTGCTAGAGAGGAGGAGGTAGAGAAAATCGGGAGTAAAATTAAGGCAGGGAGGGTGTGTTAAAGATTTGGTTTTATTTATCATCCTACTCTGATTTGATTGGTAATACGTTAATTTCCCGAAGTCGAGACTATTTTGCCCAGGATGGTAATTGAATGATCTCTCCCTGTTCTTACCTCAACCCGTGAGCATTTTTGTTAGACTTTTTCTCCCCTGTTCAGCTGAGGAAGGGAGAGATAGAGCAGCTCTGGTGGGCACCTGGTGTCCATCTGGGTCAACCCACTACACCACCTCTGAGATGCATTTATTCTTTCCCTCTGTCTGTCTGAGCAGGTGATGAAGGAAACCTCAGGGAGTCCAGAGATTTATTCAGGAGACTTTTGTTAAACCTCATTTGGGCAATAGAGTTTTCTGCTTCCTTAATGTGGAAAGGAAAACATGCCCCCCCCATCAAATCTTTTCTCAGTTTTGTTTCTAGTTCAAGACCAATGGAATGAAAATCAGGGCGTATATTCCTGAAATATTCCATATTTTCAGGCCTCAAAATAGATTTGTATTTCATATGGACATAGGCTTTGGTTCAGTCTTATTTTATCATCTGTTCTTAACCTAATGATGAGGCCAAGGAGCAAAGTCTGGATCCAGTTTTGGAGCAGGAAAGTATGTGTTGCAATGAAGACTGTATTTGTGATGCTGTTAAACCTTCTGGCTGAATTTAGGAAGTCTGTTTTAAGATTCATAAATGCCTTTTTTTTTTTTTTTTTGTAGTATAAAGCATTGATACATAAACCCATATGCTTTTAAGTGTATGGTTTTCATTTATAAACTTGACAGCCAGAATTGAAAACACTTAGCTATGACAGAATATTGCACTACTAAACATCAGGGAGAAAAGAGAGACGAATTAACAAAGATAGGAACCAGATAATAATAGAGGCAATAATAAAAGAGCAGGTTTTAGACTGATCCCAGCATTAGAGTGAAGTGCTTCTTTTCTTGCCCATACACTGGCCATCCTCCACGGGAGTCAAGCAGCTTTCCTGCAACTTTCCCAGCAGGCAGCTGTCCTGACAGCATCACAGCCCTGCTGCCTTGAGAAGACAGAGCTCGAAGGATAAACTTCTTGTCGACGCTTCCACAGTTCCTCTTCCTGAAAGACAGAAATATATACTCTTGTGAAAATCGGACAGCTTTGCAAGTCGGTCCTAACCTTGTTTATCTTCCTGCTGCACTTTTGGAGCAAAACCCGTGACTGCTGGAAGGGGCAATCGCTTTCTCTGACTGCCGTGCTTTTCCGTGCTTAAAACAATGCTTAACAAGTGCATAACATCCCCGGACGGTGCTTTCAGGAATCGCTCTGTAGCAACAGAGGGAAGGAACAAGCAAAAGCAGAGCGTCTGCCTGACTGGAGATAAATGACAGTAATCACATAGACAGTAATCTGGCCTTTTCTGCTCTGCCCACCTGCTGCTGCTGTTGTCATGCTCTGCACTCTGCTGCCATCCTCCGTGACAGCAGTGCCTCCAGCTTGGCACTGCTGGCAATAATGAGGGGTGGCACAACTCTGCAGCTGCTGCAGTGGTAAAAGGGGTGTGTGTGTGTATGTGTACATGTAGGTGCAGGCAGAGAGGGGGTAAAAAGCTGGGCTAGAGCCAACAGAGAAGGAAATTAGCTGAGCTGTTGTTCTTGCGAACAGTGAGTCGTTTAGCTCTGGTGTTAGCTGAGGGTACGAAAGGGAAGGGTTTTGATCTGGCAAACTATGTCACGGGGGAAAGAAAAGGGCACCGCAAGAAGTCCAGCCATAGTTGAAAGTGCAGATTGCCACAGCGTTGCTCAGAGAGCAGGCATCAGCACCTTTAGTACACTTGTGATCCTTTAGAGTTGCTTCTGCCCTTCATGGGGCAGCTCAGGGCTTCAATGGAATCGTCCAGGACAAAAATCCTCCCGTGGACAAGGGGCTGTTTGAAAGGGTAGGCACTGTCTAGTTTTCAACACAAGAAGAGTACCATCTTAAAAGTACCAGCTGTAATTAATGAGGAAGCAAAAATCTTTAAGTGTGCATTATATTTTATAAATAACCCCTAATGGTGAGTTTAAGAATATAAACCCTACTGGATGTAGCTAATTGAAAAGAGTATGAGGATATGGTGACTTAGGTGATGAACAAGCTGATGGAGAGAGCAGTGTAAAGAATAGCAAGTTTTAGGACATGGAGGTCTCCCTTAGCTCTGAGCTCACAGAGTGTTGATGTGATATTAGGTCTAGACAGTGGCTTTTAACCGTGCAGGGGTCAGGGGATGAGGCAGAGCCTGTTTCTAGAGGTTTGAGGTGTTCCCATTAATGGGATGTATCAACACTCATACTGGCCTGCAGCACATGAGATCATTATTTTGTCCAGTTAGCTGTTTTAAACTAGCCCTCTGTAGTTCAGTATAAATTTCACTGTCAGTGACAAATATTGTTTGTATATTGGGAATTAATCTCTAAAGTAGTGTTTTTACCAGTCTGCACCTATTTTCATCTAAGTCTAGTTTTCTACATTTATGGCATGTAAGAACACATTACGTACATTCCTGAAGTCAAGTTGTACAACAACACTTAATGTCTTTCCTCTCTCTTCACAAGGCATGTTAACTGGTCCTAAAAAGAAATTAGATTGGTGTGACGTGATGTTTTTCACAACTAATCCCTGCTGGATGTTAGTAATTACCTTCTATATAGTTACAAACAATTCATAATTTGTTCAGAAATTGAAGTCAAACTGACTGTTTCTTATTCCTTGCTTCTCCTTTCATGTCTTTTACTTTGCTATATATTTTTGTATTTTTTTTTTTAAATGTGACATCTAATACCTTACCCAGCCTTGATGAGTTCTCAAATAACTACAAAATGATCTAAAGGTTTTGGGGGATGAAATCTAGTTTTAGACTGGGATGAAGCTTGTTAGGTCTGGGCAATTTAAAAGCAATTTAATTTAGTATTTGTTAATCTGTGAAGCTTTTTTTTTAAACTGTGAAGTTTGTTAATCTGTGAATAGTTTTCCTATTCAAACACTTAGATATTGATTTTTTTTTTGTAACGAATTAGGTATGATAGCCCTCTGATGAAAGCTTATCTTTTGTTTAATGCTGTTTTGTGTTGATTGTCACAACTTGACCTTTTTCCCATCATACATCAATAACTTTTTTACTCGGCTGCATGGCAGACTACTCTTGAGCCAATTTTTATTGTTAGTATCTTTGCTGAACAATCTCTTGATGCTTCCTTACTGGTTACATCCAGCTTTGTACCCTGGACACTCTTGGTGAATAACACTATGTCATTTAATGTAATCTTGTTTGGCTTTTGTAATTTTGCTTGGTAATCTGACTTGGTTTTCTACTGCTGGTTTGCTTTCTTCTCATGCTTCAGGTCACTTAAGAGCTCACAGTCTAGTCAAGGTTGCTATATGGCCTGTGTCTATCTCTACAGTGAAACAGCTGGCACATAAGTCCATAAGAATGATGTAATTAAAGACCTTCCATCTCTGCTTAGTGCCTTTTTTCTCAGAACATCCCCTGGAGTTCTTTCCTGACAAAAAAATACTCACTTGAGATCCATTCCTTTTGACTTACCTGTTGTGCTGCTGTCCCATTCTAAGTTGTTAGAGTGGAAAAATTAAGAACTCTGAATAATACTAGTTTTTCCCTTCAACGCCACCAGATCTTTTTTCTTGTTAGTGTTTTTGTTTGTGCAAGTCCCCTCCAATTGTCCCAGACTTGAGACATCAAGAGGATAGTCATTCACTTCATCTACCTTACTGAGGTGCCCAAGTTCAGTGGGTAGTCTCTGTAGGCTCTTGGAATAGTTAATGGAAAGAGGTGGGGTGTGTATGTGTGTGCACACGTTAGCAAAGTGTCGTTCACAGGATACTTCAACTCTGGCTTTAAGTTACCACCTACAGGGCACCTCACTTTTCTAGGAAATGTAAAGGGAGGATGAATAAGTAATTTAGGCTTTTAAGTTTGGTGCTCAAATTAGGTACTTTTCCCTGTGATGCCTTTCTTCATTTTCCCTCCCAAACTCTGTTTTAGCCTTACACTGCACTGCAATGTCTCTTTAAGAAAGAATTGGAGGACCTGCAGGGAAGACATGTCATCTGGAAAGTCACCATGCACTGCACAATTTTCTGCATTCTGACTGATAAATTATTGTGTCTTCTGTGTGCTCTGGCATGCGGTGCAATTTGTCCATGTAGCAGTGATGATAGGTTGTCCTGAGCTAATAATCAAGACCCCTTTGTTTAGATTCCTCAGCCTTTTAGGGAAGCCTTAAAAAAGAATTCTTATCTCTTTGTCAGTTTTTATTCGCGTTTTATCATAAATGGAGCAAGCCTTTAGCCTTGAGAGTTTTACTGTGATCATGTTAAGATGCAATCTGAGAAAAGAAAAATAATCAGCGCTGTTTGCAGTGATAGATTGTCTCTGTGCATCACAAGAGAATATGGTTAATAAAACGTTGCAAAATGCTTGGAAAAGGAAAGCTGTCTTGTCATACGTCTGAGATCTTTGTGTCACCAAAAAGCAACAGTCTGGCTTTCCCCTCAAGTTCTCTTGGCCTTTCAGCATTGGCATAAGATTTCACACTCTATGTTGGTACCCTGTACTGAATTGTCTTCCTTCAACCTTGCTGTTGAGTGCTACCCAGAACGCTATTCCAGCATCTGCTCCACAGCCTGATACCCTGTTTCTCACTCTCTGTCTTCTATAACATACAATCTGAAAGGTTTCTTTCAAACTAAAAATTGGCTGACAGGGTCACAGGGCAGTGCAATTAACTTGCAGAAAAATGTTGAAGAGAATTAACTTACCTCTTCAGCTTAAAGCCTGCATTATTAGCTACTTAAATTTGATTATTTGTACCAAAACTGTTAATGGGTAGTCTCTCACTCTTCAGGGACAGGGACTGTTTCTCATGGCAGAGGAACTATTGATGGAGCAGGAATTGTTCCATGGCTATGCGATGGTAACATTCAAGGAGGTTGAAGGTGGGTTTTCTCCTCAATACCTTGTAATAACAGAATTATTTCCTTTCCTCAGTATGATCTGCAGCTCAGTTGTCATCTTTCATTGGAAAATGTAAAGCTACCTTACTGACGTTTTAATTCAATTTAAGAGTGCTCATATTTTGTTTTCTGGTCTTTATTTAATGGTAGAGAAGTTTGCATATCAAGATTCCCTTGTTTGTGCTTTTAGGATTTGCTTCATCATGTTAGTCCGACTTCGTGACTATGTTTCAAGATCAGCTTTACCCAAATGAGCGCAGAGTCAATTCAACAGCTCACCTACCAAGTGCTTTTAAAGGGGTTTTGTGACTGATTTCAGAGAAAGTAGCCATTCAGTTTGAGGAGAGGCCAGTTCAGCAGGAACATTTTTATTTTTCAGTATCTTAATTTCTTTTTCCTATGTCAATAAAGCATAGCCCACCAAGACTGATGACTCCAGTTCTGTGCCACGTTACAGCATGTACTGCTAGTGACACTATGGACCTAGTCAATATGTCTGTGAAAATCAGAGTTTTCAGAGCAAGTGGATTCATCAAAACTGAACCAGTTCACATCAGAAGTTAGTTTTGATTAATTTTTCCAAGACGGATATTTTTTGGGGAGAGGAAATTTTCCAAATTTGCAATACATCTATTTTGACCTTTTTTAGGTGTAAAAATAGTGCTTTTTCATTTCAAAATGACCTTTCCTTTGGAAAGCTAAGCTAATTATCATTAAAAACTTTTTGAAACCAAAAAGTTGAGTATTAAACCTTTTAAGCAACCTGAATGCATTTAAAAAAAAATTGTCCTAGTTCTTCTGGGTCAGCAAATTGCACTTCTGCACAGCCACAAATGTTGCATGCCACTGACCAGCATGGAAGCTAGAAGCCTGCATTGAAGCAGAGCACATGTTTTGGTGGAGATTTTGTAGGGAGAAGCCTATGAATAGTCTTTTTATGTTCAGTTACCTGGGAAAAAAAGGAATCGGTCACTACACAACAAGATAACTTCTGTATCCTCTTAGTAGTTGTGGATCAGCCACCTGTTTACAACAGGTAACAACTTCTTCAGAAACAATCCTCATCCTTGAATCACGAATTCTGCTTACCAAAACTACAGCATGCACATTCAAGAACCTTTTTACTCCTCTCCCCCACTTTCTCGTGAGATTTCATGTGTGTTTTGCGAGTGCTTACCAGGCTGTGGGCTGAGACAGTTTATTATTATATTAATGTTTTGAAAAAATCCTATGGGAGATCCAAAAGAAGATCTTGTAGTCTACAGAGAAAATAAGTATCATAAAGATGTGCAAATGTTTATTGCAGAAAGAGCTTTTCTAAATGAACTCAGCTATCTTACAGCAACCACCACAGCTATTTTTGTTATGCTCTCTAAAATCATGTACTTCTCAAGTAGCATCTGCCAGGGAGACAACTGATGAGTTTCCCAAAGCGTTATGTGTAGAAGATATAAAACTTGTTCAGTCCATTGTCATAGTTTGAGCCCACCCAGCCAGCAACGAAGCATCACACAGCTGATCGCTCACTCCTACCTTCTACCAGTGAGATAGGAAGGAGAAAATACAACAAAAGGCTTGAGGGTTGAGATGAAGGACAGGGAGGGGCTCACTCACCAGTTATGCTCATGGGCAAAAGATACTCAACTTGGGGAATAAATTCAATTTAATGTAACAAGAAAACCACCACTGTTTTCCTTGGCCTGGGACATACACAACAGTATAGATAATTTTGTGCTGAAGCATCCCATGGGTCACAAATTACAGAATTAATAAACTGTACATGGATAGGTTCTTTGAATGTCCATGAATTCTTAAGCCTGAAGGAGACAAGATTGCTAATTATACTGATAAAGGTCTAAATATGTGTTTTGGTGTCACCACCAGGATCTTGGAAGTAGGATGAAGAGATGGGATGCTGAGGAGTGACAATGAAGGTCAGAACTGGCAAGGGGAGGAAAAAAAGGGAGGACAGGAAGAGGAGAAAGCAACAGCTGTGAAGTTCCCTTTCAATAGCATAGCTGGAAATGATGACTATAGATGCTAGCTTCTTGCTCCCTCACTCATGCTAGATAAGTTTGATTTATGGAGTTTAGTATGCATTTTCTTATCAGCCATATTGCATTTGCACTGACCTGATGAAATTAAGATAAAATCGCAGCATAAATGGCAGGTAGCAGTAGGGGACACTAAGCTCTGAAGTTGATGTTTTCTGTGTTGTATTTTTTGCATGTAGTATGATATCAATGTTAATATTGTCCCAACACCTAGTTTTCGTTTCCATGATGTAGTGCCTTCAGTGACAACTTTGACATACTCTCCCTGTTATGGAAAACTGAAAACACATGCATTATCTTTTTCCTGTCTAGTCTTCACCAGTTGTCCTGTTTAGTTCTCCATGGATGCTATGTACATTGAAAATCTTTGTGATAAGGGCAAAACCAACAGCACAGGCTTTAGGACTTCATAAAGTTAGTAGAACTATTGAAGTGTTTAGAGTGCTGTGAATAGGTGAAGTCAGAGACGTCAGAGTAAGAGGAAGCCCAAGGTGGAATACGTTTAAACCAGGGACATGGAATAATCCAGTAAAAGTAAACTTTAACTTATTGGGGAAGATACTGATTCTGAGGCCATCACAGAAGACTTGGGAAGGTAGGTAAAGGAGAACCTTCTGCAGTTATACACCTTAATACACAATAGCATGTCTGTCAACGGTGCTACTTCTGACAGATTCCTGCATTACTAAGAGGATCACAAAACTTAGCATGTTTAAAAACTATTTTGTCACACGACTCTTGTTTCCAAGAAACGGTAAGATTAATTTAGTGGTTAGAGTCTAGTACTGAGTAAAGTCAAGTTCCAGATTTGGAGTTGCTTGGCTTTGTCTTCTAGGTAAGTCATTTAACTTCCCTCAGGCTATGTTTAACCATCCATAAATGAGAATAATTCTTACTCATCTTCCAGCCTTCTGAAATGTTTAATTAATTAGTGTTTCAAAGTTGTTCTGGACTATGTAGATATGAGGCACAGTAAAGTGCTGTTACTATTTCTTAATACTACATACCTACCTTCCTTTTATTTTTTTATCTGTAAAAAAAAAAAAGCCAACCTGCTGTTGCAAGCTACTGAAGCCACATGATGTTTTAGCCTATCATCCTATACTAACCTTCTAGCCAGAAAAAAGAACTGAGCCAGACATTGAAACGTTTACAGACACTTTTCAGTAATCGCTGTGGTTAATAGAAACTCCAGTTGCTTTAAGAGAAGTTTCAGTTTATGGCTGCGTTTGAATTTAACGTGCCATGAAACCATTCTGACGTGCACAGAGCCTGAAGCATTTGCTGCTCAAACCTTTCCCGATGAAGCTGAGAATCCTAATGAGAAATGAAGGCCCCAAGCTAAGGATCTCGCAACAGGCTGTTGCCGTAAACAGAGCAGAAAATGCACCCCAAGGTGAGAAATCCTCTTTAAAAGATTACTCTGCTGTGGAGGTGGAGGAATGCCAAAGCTTCCTTTAATGACCAAATCATTTGGAGCCAGGTAGATATTTTGGCAGCTGCTATTTGATGCAGAAGGAAAACCCCACAGCACCCTGGAGTATTTCTGCAGCAGTGCTCTGTGGCCGCTATAACAGCATCAAAGAAAAGCCCCTCTGCTATCGGATTTTTTCTTGCCTCACAGTTTATTTAATCCTCCCACTCACCAACCCTTTTATTTCTCCTTAGTACACATACTCAAAGGTTGTTGGGTGTGCTAGTTAACAACATTTTGCAGAAGTGAGCCAGATCAGTATTAACTGTGGTGGACTTCATGTATCAAGGAACATTTGGGGTTAAGATCTGGACACCATTTCACAAGGCACGTTGTGAGAGCTAATTCAGACAGAGGACAACATGGGCAGCAGCACAGCAATGTCCTTACTCCCATCTTCTGAGCAGGTAGGTGGATCCTGCCACCTGCATCGAATTCAGAGCACCCAAGTTGTACTCAAAGCCTATTTCTGGTATTTGGGTTATTTTCAGAGAGAGGTTCAGTGCAATAGAGCAAATCTAGCCTAAGTTCTTGGTTTGTGAAGTTTCTTCCCATTTTTTTTGTTTGTGAAGTTTCTTCTTTCCTTCCTCTGGTCTGTGGTAGACGAGGGATGGCTGCCACCAACCAAGTATTCTAGTGTGGTCATGAGCTATCTAGCTCAGCAACACCCATTCCATGTTTTCCCAGTTGGGTTAGTGTAAGGTTCTCAGACAGATTAAAGGTGAGACATTTTTGATTCAAAAGGCTAGTTTATAATAATCTGTTATTCTGCACAATATAATCTTGCAATAGATCTACATAGTAATACTGTGGAATTAAAAATTCATATACAGTTAGAACATGGTGTTTCTCAAGGCTGTAGCAAAAGCTGTGGACTGTGTGCAGGTCTGGTCAGTGCCAATTTAGTGAGGGTGTAGAACTGTTAACTTGGCCCAGGTGCTTGCTGCTGTACATCAGAAATGTTGGGGGTTATTCTGTCTTTGCTAAATGAAAAGGTTCAACAAACTGGAATGTATATTAAAAATATACCTAATTATGCACACACAAATATATAAATTAATGTGTGCTAAATACATATAAAAGATCTGGAGAGAATTATTTCATATTTCTGTTGACGTTGTTGCCAAGACTGAACACAGTAAATTCAACAACGCTGTCTGATCATTGTTGTAATCAAATTGCGTGTAAATATTTTGGCAGAGACTCTGATTTCTGTCAACAATCATTAGTCACAAATATATTTGCCTTTTGACTGGAAAACAATTTTTATGTATGTCACCAAATTTAGCTACTTCAGGGCATATTTTCAGCGTTAGGTGTGTTTGTGCCTTACACCAGCTACAGAACTCCCAGTTCTTTTTCATAAATATGAATTCTGTAACACTTGCTTGAATCTTTGTACCTGTTCTGTCTGGTTGCTCGATGTGGAAAAGGCCACCTTGTTCTGTAATCTTTTTCATTTCTTGCCATGTAGTGTAGATTTGGAAGACAGCACTCTACATGTTTATATCTGTCTGGAGAAGGAGTTGCAATCTATTCTGATCAATTTTTATTTATTATTTATTTATTTGCCCCATATTATAATTTATTATTATTTATTTGCCCCATATACTTATATGTTGCTTACTTTGAATGCAGATGATACAAGTAATGGGAAAAAAAAATGCTTACTGACATTTTGGCTGATAAAAATTAACCTTATTAGTAGTCACCTGCAGCCAGAGAGTGTCCTTATACCCTGGGCCTTACCTCCCAATTTACCACACTGCCTGTTCCAGAGATGCTTCTCTACATTCTGCACTGAGAATTTCCTCAGTCTGGCCTTGGCCATTCTCAGTATTTTGATTATTTAATTCAGCTGACCCACAACATATAATCTCTTCTTCCATCCTCCTTCCCTCAGTCTCTCAGTTGCTTGGCAGAGCAGAAGAGCTCATCAAAGACATTTGAATTCTTGCTGTCTGGTATAGCTGTCTTATTGCAAACAGAAAACAATGCTCTCTCAAAATAAAAAGGTTGTAGATATATTAATATATATAAACATATGTATATATATTCAAATCCCTTTACTTCTTCCTTATTCCACGAGGAAAGTTTACAGTTACATAGTTGGTATTACCAGAGGCTTGTGGGGTCATTAGTAACATCTTTGTCTTTCTTATGAGAAATTCAGTATATCGCGTTACCCATTAGCTGGGTGGAAGATCTGTTTTAGACATTGGGGTTTTTTTCAGCCTTTCCCCTCATAAAGGGAGAGTGAGGTTTGCTTGGTGGTAGCTTTGAATACCTAAGAAAAGAGTAATAAAGCACCTCATCATTGCTCCTGAACAGCAGTTTAGGTGGTTCAGACATGTAGAGACATGTAGCTTGGCTATCAGAAATTTTCTTCTCCTGTTAAGATTATTCTAGCAGCAGGGCTTTATTCTGGATTTAGTGACACTATACAACAACTTGCCATAAATTCTCTGTAATCTAAAGAATCATTTTAGCCTGGTTACAAAGTATGATAGAAGTTGGTGAAATTCCTTAGGAGGATCTTGAAGTTCATGTGCAGCACAGCTTCAGAGGCTTGGCAGAGGCGTGGTCTGCCGAGAAACCTTAGAGTGAATAACACAACCACCAAAAGGGAATGGAAATGTCCTTTTTCTGTTCAGCAGTATGAGTTTCTTAACAGAGATAGTAGAGCAGCACCATAATTGAAGCTGGAAAATTGCAGCAGTTTTTGCCGGCAAAGCATTGCTTTTTTTTTTTTTTTTTGCCAGTTTTTGTGAACGAGCGCTAGATGTGGAACGGACTTTGTAAACAATATTACTGAATCACTTGGTAGGACATCTCTGAACGAAAATAAACCAAACAATTTGATTATCCATCACTTAGCAGGGGAAACAGAAGACTGTTAGTAACGCGGAATACTGCGTGGAGAAATCCCCGAGCTCTAGGCGCCCATCGGCTTTGTTAGCGACAAACACGTAGCAGATGCCGTGTTGTTTGTTATTGGTGACACCTTTAGAAAGCAGAGAATAGCAAACAGATTTTCTCTGTACTAGTGGGTTTCAAAACCAGTCTCTTGCGAGGTTTATGATAGCAGAGTGTGTATTTGGCACGCGTGAGGAAAAAAAAGTGTGTTCTTTATGTGCTGTCACCACTGCCTCACTGAGAAGCCCTGACAGGCCTAGGCTGGAGTCTGCGCTGCAAGTAGAAATGGAGGAGGGCACAGGCCTGTGTTGTGTGAAGGAGGTAGCTGAATAACTGTAAGGCAACTGCAGGAAAAGGGGCTTCTGGTTTCAAGCTGTCACAGAGTGAAGCAGACAAGGATGAACAGCTAGGGGAGATGAGATGCTGGGCTGAAATAAGTCCCGGGGGAAATAGAAAGGTTGGGGCATCGTTAATTATTTGTACGACAGACTCGCTTATTATTGTATATCTTAGGGGGGAGGTTAAGATGTGTCATCGTTTAAAACGATGAAGTGCTGGGTTAATTGTACAATTGACGGTGTCCTGTGCAGACATTGCATAGAGCTCGTCCACCTCTGCCAGCGTTCTGTTTATTTTTCAGAAACTGTGCTGTTGTCTGTAAGAGATTTATTTTCCAGAGTATCCTGAAGAGGGTGAGCAGTGAGGGTTTGTTTTGCACTCCTTTCTCATTTGATTCAGTTTAGCCCATTCTCTGGGCCCTGCAACACATGCTGGCTCTCCATGGCATGTGACGTGACATGGTAGCATCATCACTGACAGCCTGAATTAAAAAGTACTTCATTTGATGTCAGAGAGGCTTCAGAGTGGACATTGTCCTGGCTTAGATGAAAGGAAGAAAATGTAACATGCTAAAGCAAGATACTTTCCTGTGCAACGTGCAATTTGGCCTGTGTTGCAAATGGGCAAATAGGTTACTAAGAAAAGCTTGGGCTTGTACTTGAATAAAAATAGTGATAAATTTTGTTTGGATAATATTACAACCGTGACAGCTACCTATGTTTTAAGGAACTTTCAGCTGGCGACAGAAAGAAATCATGAATGTATACAGCTGGTTTACAGTACCAAGATATTCAAGGCTTTGTAGAGGTCAAGTACTTGTACTGTGCATTTTCTAGAACCCTTTTATTGCATCTGCATATGGAAAAGCTGACCTTGTTGTTGGAGATTTTCTCTTTGTGTTGATTTAATTGTTACTCTTGAGAAAGAGAGACTGAAAGCAAAATTTGGGAATGTCACAGACTTCCCTGATCACTGAAGCCAAGTCTTCTAGTGCTTCAGGCAAACCATGGAATAATCCTTTTTATGAATTAATCAAATCTCATCTTAAAATATTTTTTTCTTATTTGAGAGGCTATCCAAGAACCTCAGCTCTGGTTAGAAATATTTTTCTAATTCTTGCTTGAAATGTAGGCGTGCACTGTTTCTTGAGCCGCTGCATCCTTTTGGTTAAAGAGATCTTCTCCCTCCCTGGTATTTACAATCATCTGTGTACAGACAGCAATTGCATCCCTCCCCCCAGTATAATGTTATTACCAGATATCCTCAGGTGAAGAGATGACATACCAAACTGGTCCCAGCATTAGTAGAAATGCATTCCCTTACAAGAGAAAATAACGTTAGCCCTATAATTTGGAACTGTGTGTTAAAGAATTTGAAGCGGTAAATCTTTGCGTTGATAATGTCCATGTTTATTTCATTCTTCTAATCAGAAGCAATGAGTCATTCTTCTGTGCAAACCCAGTCCTGTGGCCTGTCAGCAGCTGCGAGGAGAGAATAATTTTTGAAGAAGCAGTGTCACTTCTGTAGTGCTGCTCATCTTGGCAAATCTAAAAGCAGTTTGCAAAATGATGTTTAAAACCGGCTAGGAAGATGGTTTGTCCACTCCTGAAGCCTTATTTCTGTGGTGGGATGGAGCAGTTTCTTAGAGTGTTTTATTACCACCACGAGAACTAATGAACTGAAGATCAAATTTACTTAAAACTGTAGAGCAGGCTTAGGTGCTTTGGAGGGGATGCTGGGACAGATGGTGTAGCTGCTTGTGCCTTGAGGCCTCTGAGGTTTCCTGTTCCTCTTGTCATTGTTCTTGTCTGTTAACTTTGCAGATCCCTCAGTCATGTCTGTCATCCCTGGTGGAGCATGAAAAAGCCTTAATGGTAGTGCTGGGTCTGCTTTCTTTTCCTTTTGATTAATTTAGGTTTTGATTAAGTGACGGTTTTCATCACTTTCAGCAGTCGCTCTCTGACAAGGCAATTTATAGATGCATTGGCATTATATGATTAGGACAAGCACAGTAAATAACAAATGAGAGCGATTTAGTTTGAGATGTAAACAGATCCTCCTCCAAAATTCAATGCTCATGCTGTTTTCATATACAGAAGTGTATTTTGTTTGCTGAGAAATCTAATACTCAGTGCACCTTTTAAGGATAACCACTGCCGTGCAACGATGAGCACAAAAGACAAGATATTTAATAGTGCTGTGAAATTTGGTCTGTATTTCTGCAAAATCTGAGTAAACTAGATACAACGAAGAAAAGGTTAGGGTTCAAACAGCTCTTTTGGTGTTTCTCTCTTGTGCCAAATGAGCTGATAATTAAATGTCGTGCTCTGGTTAATCAACCACAGTTATCTCCAGCTATCAACATAACTATCTCGAGCTCACGGCTTACAGCCTCTCACTGGGTGTCTTAACCCAACTGTGCAAAGACAGACGAGTGCTAGTCTTTGACACAACTGCTGGAATCAATTAAATATTTTTCTGTAAGTGTTTCCCTTCTCAAGAAGTAATTTCAACAAACTTGCCATGCCTGAAAGATGTGTGTGTCAACTTAGATAAAATAAATAAAACACAGAAAGAACAGAGGCAGAACATTCTAACATTTTATTTCCAGATTTTTGGAGCAGAATATTTTGATTTTTCATTTTGGAATGTTTATTTTGTTTTCAACAGCTATATTGATATTACACAATATAAAGCAAACAAAAATTAGAATGAAAGGTTTTAATTGCTCTGAAGAGAAAATTACTTGTTTCAGCTTTGTGGGGGAGGATTCAAGAGTTTGAGGCTTCCTTGCTTTTGTTGAGGATATGGTTATGTGTTATAGACTTGGATGTCTCTGGGAGCTGCAGGTAACAGCAGCACTAGCTGCAGCATAGTGTGCAGTCTCAGGGGACAAGCTGAAGGATGACCAAGAAGTTTCTGGGGTTACGTGATGCTATAGTCACAAAATCATATTTAAATGTGCTAACTCCTCTGGAGAGGCAGTAATGAAGTGCCTAGGTCCCAGAGTGATACGTTTTGACAGGTATATTTTCAACCAAATGTTCAGGAGAAGAAAGGACGAAAGAGTCACTTCAGTTGTAGGTACAGGTAACAGATCACGATCGGTGAATTGTCACGTACTGGTGCCTGATAATAGACTAGCTGTGGGTCTCGATGCTCCCCAGCAGCTGCTGCTTCAGCTCTCAAACTGCCATCTCAGGACAAATCATACAATTTCGAAGCTCATGAAGTTCTCAAGACTGAAGCCAAAACATGCTCTTCTAGCTTATTACCTTCTCTGGGAATATTCTGAGCAGATCCTATCCCTGTCCTTACTGAAGGAACTCCCTCAAAAGCGTGATTTCTTTGCGTTCTGACACTCATTTTGCTTTTCCAGAGGTGATTGTTAGAGTAGCATGTAATTCTCATCTGGTAGCTGCTTACAAGAACAAATCTTGCATCTTCTCATGCCTCATGAGAGGCTCCTGGTGGGGTTTCATTTCTGTTCTCATTTTTGTTTTACACGTGTCATACTAACTGCCTTTATTTTGAAAAAGGCTGTTTGGTTTATTAGTCTTCTATTGGTTTGTTTGTCTCGGGCCTTTAAGTCTGAGGTAACCAGGCAGGTTTCCTCATTCAATTTGATAAATGGATGTGAATTTGCATAGGGACTTGAGTAGAAAGAAAAGATTAATGGAAGACTACTACCAATCAAAAACAAAATTATATATATTTTTTTAAGTTATGGTAATAGAACACTGAAATTTCATGAAAGGACTGGCTAAGACATCACACCCGGTTGGCTGTACATGTTTGTCTGCAGGCATCTACAAAGGTCACTCCAGCTACCACGCGTGGATCCAGGGTTCTGCAAGTGCAATATATTTACACCGATTCATGAATTGGATTAATTTCTTTGTGAAATTCCTTGATATTCCTGCCAATAATAAATTCTTCTTAAAAGCTTTTTTTTTTCCATCCTAGTTAGATCCAGCTGATACAAGGTTGTCTTTCAGACCAACTTAACATTATTTTTTTAGACCTTGTTAAGAATATCTTTAGAGTTCTCCCATTCAATCTTGTTATTAATCTGCCCTTATTTTGCAGCCACCAAACTGGGCAGCAGAATTCATCTTCTTGTTACAAAGGAGTGCACAGTGCAGCCAGAAATTACTTAAATAGACGTGTAAATTCTATTGATTGAGAAATAGCACTTTCTGTGCACTGGGGTGGGAAGTTATGGTATGGGAGATTACAGTTCAGTGTGGGATTTAACTGATTCACTGAAGGTGAAGTAAGAGACAAAACTTTGCCAAGTTAAATAGTGCCCTTTTAGAAAAGAGGTGGGATTCTTGGATAAGTAATCTAAACAACAGATGTCAGGATTCAATAATGGTGTTAAAGATGAAATACCATGAAAGTTAGCAGATAGCTTTCCCAGTGTTTAAATGTAAGGGATGATGTTGAAACTTGTCACTTCTTTGTGACTCGGTATTTTATATGCAGATCTTTCAATCATAAAGCATAAATTTCTCCCTAAAGCTCCCTGCCAGACTTGGGTGATTTCTAGGGAAGATCTATGTAGAGGCTTCCCTATGGTATGCAGGGAAGGGATGAGCCCACCTGCTGTCAGTGATGCCCTGCAGTGTTCTTGCTGCTTCTGACTCAACAGCTCAGCCAGATAATCCTTCCTCCCCGCTGATGTGAGGCTGTACCTGGGGTCAGAGCTCTGGCTGTGGCTGGAGCTCAATTACGCTGTGTGTCTCCAAGAATGCTTTTTACTCTAGTGCACTGAAGAACAACTTGTGTTCTAAGACGCTTTGCGGACACCACAGATGCTGACCCTTAGGTTAGTCACAATGGCCAAGTGAGGCTTATAGCCCTCCTGCTTGGAAAAGTTAACCCCTGTAGCTTTAGCCTGTGTTTATTCATATTCTCAGAAAGCTGTGAGCTGAAGAAGGCATTTTTGTCCTGGATTCTGTCAGCTTGTCTGCAGGTTTTTGCTTCTGTGCTGCCGCTTTTGCTGTAGGTGTTGGTTAGAGGCACTCAGACACTGGGACATCCATGCTGAAGAGGAGAGAGTGGGTGTATTGACAGAAGTACCAGGAGGTTTTCTACATGCTAAATCCCAAGAGGCTGGAATTAAAAAAAAAAATTAATTGCCACATGAGTGCAAATAATTTGTAATGGGTGTGCTTTCCAGAATTGTGTGCTATTTACAGAGCAGACAGTGATTTCTTTTTAGTTCTTTTCACATTTCTCATTCCAGTGTGCCTTACGATTTGTAACTATTATGTTTATAGGGAGCATAAATTGTAATCAAATTCATGGGCTTAGAAGTCTGTGTACTTGTGGAGTTCTGGATACGTTGTTAGCAGTTAATAATTTTCCCTTTAATATATAACCACCCCATAATTTAGACAAGCCAGGACATAAAATAAGGACATAGGTAAACCTGGACCTTTTGATCCAGGTTCATTTTTACTCTTGGCACTGACTTTTTAAAGTCAGATTTGCAGGTAGCTGCCAAAACTGCAGAATGTCAGTGGATGAACATGCTTGCAGAGCAATGCATGACTGCATTCAAGTGCACATTTGCACATGAAGAGGCTAAAACTGTCTCTCCAGATACTCAGTAGGTGTAAACAAGTGACAATTTCTACATACATGGATAGAGAGCTTTTACAGCTAGTGGAAAAAGTGGATTTTCTGGAGGCTATTTGGAAATGTGATCTCAGATACCTTGTTAAGACAGCATCATCCCTACGTTGAGTTTGCATTTTCTGTCCCTATGAAAGCTTAGTAAGAACTTACTTCAGATTTCTGGATCTTTTTCCTTCTGCTTAGGAGGTTGTATTGACAATCCTTTGCCCTGTTGTCCTCTCTGTGAAGTATTCTTGAGTATGACCTGCGGTGTCAGCCAGGGGGAGTGGGCTCTACACCTCCCTGGCCCCCAAGAAGCACATCCCAGAGCAGGAGAGTGCAGGCAAGAACACAGGCAAAATGTGCCTTGTCTGGTCAATGAGAGGGCTGATTCAAGAGCCAAAGCCAGTTCTCACTCTTGGTTTCAGCCCCTCCATTGCTAATTAATAATCCCATGCACCTCCTTTTCCCTACTACTGATGAGTTTTAAAGCATGTCATCATTTAAGAAAAGTGCCTGGGTTCTCTGGCTCAGCTGCAAACTTCCTGTGACACACTGTCATGGAAATCCTAGTGGGGAAGCTGACGGGATTCCAGTTGTGTTGTGAGTTTGCCATTTCTGCCTTCTTCTAGTACAGTTTTCATACACATCATATTTCTTAGATTTGAGAACTGATTTGGGCCCCGTACATGCCAGTGGCAATTTCTCCAAAGTCAGTAAGAATTGTTAGTTCCCAGTAACTAATATTCATTCCCTGTTCTTTGTACTGTATTTTGAAGAGGAACAGCTTATAAAATGAAAAGGATTAAAAGTTGTATTGTGTGGATTCTATGCAGTTCATACTCAAGATCAGATCTTCTGATTTATGAGTGGAGAATCGTGTCTGTTTCTGACATAACAGCCGGTTCTGAAAATGGGATTTGAGAGCCAAGCTGGGCTCTTCTTGGTTCAAGTAGAGTATATTGTGCTGAGCCACAATTAGACCTTGATTAACAGTTTTATCGACAGTGCTAAAGATTCAAAGGAATGCAGTTTCTTTTCAGGATGCAAACAAATGTCCTCCTTGTATTTTAACAAAAATTTTTCATTCAGACTCATCTGATATTTTTTTATTATTGTTGATTATTACTGCAGTTCATTTTTAGGCAGCTGTTTTTCAAAGTAACCTTGCTAGTCCAACTAGTCTGAAGTATAAAGTGAACTTCCCTACAGACGGCTGCTGTGACTGAAGACCTGATCACCTACAGCTTTCTTAATGTCAAATGAGATCTGTAAGTGCTTAGGGACCCTGTAATCAGGTCAGAGATATTTCTTTTTCTATTTTCTACCTGAGGTGGTAGGTACACTTAAACTCTCTCTGTTGTGTCCTTTATTAGGCATATTTCCGACCATGGCTAGAAGCGGTCTAACCAGCAAAGACTGAGGACCTGGAGCTCAATTTTAAGACCTAGCTGCAGGTTGCAACCTCCTTCCCTGTTTAAGGAGGCTGCTTGCCTTCTCCCCTCACATAGCAAAACTGTATTCCCACAAGGGAAAATGCTTTCCTCAGTTGCTGGGCCTGCTCATGTCTACAGCCATTGCCTGTTTGTTTATATTGGTGCAAACAGAGGCAATCTGTAATTTGGGAAGCCAGCTACATTCAATCACAGCTGGACTGTCTCTTTCAGAGTTACTCTGTATAAGCTGCTGTGAGATTTCATAGGTTCTGCAGGCAACTGAGTTGAAAATACGTTGGTTTGGTTTGGTTGGTTTGGTTTTTTTTCAATATTTCTAGGTAAGTTTTGCTATGTGTGTTGGAACTCTTAAACACATCACATAGCAGTTTGTTTCCCCTCTGGAAATGAACAGGTCCCATTTAGGCTGATACACGTATCCAGGGAGAGCTCTGACAATATTTACTATCAAAATAACATTCAAGGCTGATATAAGTTGGGCTGGTATCGTACATAGGAATAAACATTGCTCAAGAGAGCTGTGTCGAAACACTGCCTTAGAACGGGGAGAATCCTTTTAGTCCTTCGTCTTGTTGGGGTTAAAGACCAACATATAGTCACATGTCACGTGTTGTAGGCTCATTTTTTCTTCTTGTCCCAGCTGTTTCAATTGAAGAATTCTTTGAGCAGCTGACATAAGTGCAGGTGGGACATACAGGGCTCTAGAGATGTCTGTAGAACTGTGTGCTGGTTTAGCTCCAACAAAATAGGTTCAAATGCAAGCAGCTGTAGGTTAAGTATTTCAGTGGTGAAAGTGTATCTTCATATACTTTTATTTATTCACTCGTATCTTCAACAGATATGTTGGGTATTCCATATTGGTTTATCCAAAGTCAGCAGCTTTACAGAAAGCCAATAAGCTACATCTTGCCACAGTCACATTGCTTGATTTTATTTTTTTTGTGCAGTCAAAATCTAAATTTTATGCCCACATGGGTATTTAAACTGTTACATGCATACATAATGATTTTAAAAGGTCTCCCACAGAGTGTTTGATGTTTGTTTGGGATTTGTTTATATTGCTAGTAGTAGCTGTCTAAGGATATATCAGTGTGTTCTGGGGAGGCTTGTCCTTTTTGCACATATGTATTTGTGCCTGCATAACAGTATACTTCTGTCTTATTTTATAACTCTTGGGCTATTTATGTTGCTGCATGTTCCACACCCAGCCTTGGTCTAAAAGCTTTAAAAATTATCTCTTACTATAACTCTCCAAACTTTGAATATAGGCATTGAATAATACTCATGATGGATGTTTTTAAAGTGATTTTAAAATTGTAGATTTTTTTTCTCATTAGTGCAAAAGAACCCCCAACCAATCAACTTTCCTAATCCTATGGAATTCCAGAGTTAGTTACCAAATCAGTGGCTGTAACTTCAGCTCCAGTATGATGCATACAGTTTGTTTCAATAAGAGGTTTTTTTGCAGATGGAAATGATTAGCAATACAATGTATTGTAACAAGGGAGCGTGCTAAGGTTACATAAGTTCAAAAATGCACAGTAAAAACAGACTGTCATTTGCCTTCTCGTACAGCTGACCCAATTAAAAATGCTCTCTGTACTGCATCACATGAGCAGCCATCCTCTCAGTTCTCTCCACTTCTCTCCTTTTCTTCGGTGTCCTTCCACTTCCATTCGTTTTCCTCACCTCCCTTGATCCATCGGTTCTTCCCAATTAATGTTTGCATGTCTCAAGTTAGCCTCTGCTCTTCTATTTCCACTGGAAATACTATATTCCTTCTCTGTGGTTCTTGAAGAAGGGAGACAAAGAAAAGACAAGTGCCTGTTGTCATTCACCCCAAAGTGCATTCCATGCCCACTAAGGGAGCAGTGCTGCTGTACGGAGCTGGGAATACGTGAACGTTGATGTGGTGACGGGCAGGAAGGTTGCTCTTTGTATTTCCTCTAGGAACATCCAGACAGCACATGAATCAGTGTAGAGGACAAGCTCAGTGAACGATAAATCCCACTTCTCCCTTCCCACCCAAAATGTATGAAAAGAACTTTTATCCCACAGCAGGAAAAAGGCAGGTGCAAGTGCTGGAGGTAAGAACTGCTTTGCCTGGTAGTGCTCACAGTAGTGGGATAGTTGCTGTGGACAAGAGTACGCTTGTCCCACCAACGGTGTATTGCATTGCAGCAAGCCTGGAAAAGCCATTTTGGTTTGGGTTGTGTTAGTGAAGGACAGAAGGGTCTTTGTGAAGCTGCTCAGGGAAGTTTGCAGCTAACAGAAAGGGTCAGCCAACTGAGGAGGGGGAAGGTGTATGAAAATTAAATTTAGATTGCCTTCCCCCACCTTGCTTCATCACGTGTGATTTTCTAACTACTTCCTGTCTTGTTAACAATGTACGATAACAACTGTACAGAAGAAAAAGATAAGCTAGCTTTCTCCTTCAGGGAAGCGTGAGTAGGATGAACACCAGAGCTGCTCCATGCAGTCATGCTTTATTTTTAAAATCACAGCTGGCCCCAGGTGAGGATATAGGGAAATAACTGTCCACCTGTCATATCTGCCATTGCAACACGGCTGCCTCCGAATATTTAAGTATTTCAAAATGTTTCTGTTCAGAAAACTAAAACCCATCCTTGCGTGTAATTTTCTTTCACAGTTTTTTAGTACATCTGTATTGGCTGTATGCTTTGAGTACTGTATTCTCTCCCTCCCTTTGAATTTCTCTTCACTTCCTATCAATGCTACTTCTCTTCATGCCCTTCCCCAGATTTCTTAACGTGGTTGTCCTCTCTTTTTCTGCCCTTGTCATCTTTACATCAGAAAAGCATTTTGGAGAATGGGAAGCACCTTCAACCTGTGTGCTGAAATTACCACGTGGGTTGTGTAGTGAGCTCTATTTGCATGTGTATGACTAGAAACTGGTGGGTCACTGACATCTCCCAAGGAGCTAAATTAGGAAAAAAAAAATAAAAATCACTTGAGCTTTAACCAATGTATTTGGGCTTCTCACATGCCCACTAGTTAAGCTGCAATTGGGATAATTAATTAATGAAATAATTTTCCAATAATAGTTGCATTGAATCAACTGCATCTCTGTACCTCTTCCTTCCATCTGCCTTTTGTTGAGAGTATGACTCAAATGCTGTCGTGCTAGGGCTCTTCTGGGTACCTAGCCAGGCATATAGGCTCTGTTACATGGTGGAGGCCAGGTGAGGAGGCTGTCAAATGTGCCATCTCTTCAGCCCTACCACAAGTGAGGTCAGGTCATCCTGGTCCTTGAGCAGCCAGGAGGCCAATGCTTCACATGAGGCATCCCCAGCAGCCACCCCTTCCTTGCTCGCTTCCCTCCCCTGTCTCCTCGACCCTGGGAACCACAATATACCAAAGCAGTTTCAAACCCACGTCACCAAGGAATGGGTTAAAATGTTGCTGAACTGCAAGGAGAAGTGAGCATGTGTGTGGTGAAGCCACCCACTGCCTGAGCCCCAAAGGGAAAGCCTTAGATCTCCTTATATGGGGATCTTCTTTTCAGAAGAAAGTGGTCAGAGATTGAACGGTGTCTGTGTTCAGTTTGTGTGCACAGTGCTGTCACCTACAGCATTATGGCTCTGAGGAGTTCAGTATAGACTTTCTCCAAGGTGGAGGGGAAGCAGGGGGGCTGGGCAGCTCAAATAGTACTACTTTTAGTAGCACAGCACAGTTAGTTACAAAGAAACCTGGTGGATATGGTCTTTACTTTTGCAGATTTTTTTTTTTTTTCAAGGCCAGTAGATGACTCCCCTGTATGTATAGAGTGGGATTATAGATTTGCTGCCCCAGCACCACTGCCCAAAATTATTTTTATGTTCTTCTCTGATTCTTTTTTTCTCTTAGTACTTTCCAGGAATGGGCACACGTGTGTGTGTGTGAGAATTACCCACACATACCCTCAGCCCAGTAAAGCTGGCCCGCTCATTAGCTCGAGGGTATCTGAACGTGCAGGGGGGTTTTCGATGATTATTTAAATGTCCTTATATGGGAATCTTTGTAAGTGTAGTTTTACGGTGATTCATGTTTGGGCCAGGCTTGGCCTTGCGCCTTTTTCAGCTTTTTCATTAAAAAGCCTGTTGCATTTAGTTAGTACAGCTATCAATTGAAAAGGGATACTTTGCATTGTGCCCCTGCTGCCTGCCTTGACCTGTGCAGGGCTGCGTGTTGCACAGGGAGGGGAGGAGAGAAGGAAAAACGTTTCAGTATGCCCACCTTGGAGTAGCTGCATGGAACAAAATCAGTGATGTAGTTTGCCCTACAGGCTTAGCGTGGCAGCTGCCTGGCCCCGTGGCATTGTAAAGAATACATGTGAATGCTCATGCTGTGGAGGGGAAACTGAGGATCAGCACAAGATAAGGAATCAGGAGCTGGCAAGCTGTGTGGCACACCCATTGCCATCCCTGGGCTCTGGTGTGTTAATGACTCCAACAGCTCAGATGCTTCTTTTTCCATTTGTTTTATGCCACAGATGTAAACAATGCGCAGCTCCCTCTACTCCCAACCCCTCAGCTTTTATGTAAAAAGTGCTGGTGTTTTGACTGGGGAAGCCATCGCAGAAAGCCTCATCTTGTGGAAATGCCTATGCCATGGTGTGAGCTGGCAGTCACATGGTCACCGTGCCTGGTATCCACCAGCAATATGAGCACAGCACCAGTTTGCCATCAGAGATACAGTCACGTGTTTTATTTCCTAGGTGAGGTTACAATTGGATCCTGTTTATCCTGCCTTTCCCTCCCTCCCCTTTTCCTTAGGATCCTGCAATAATTTCTCGCTGCCTTAAGCTGCCGCAGCTTCAAATAGCATCCAGCAGCACACTTACCCTGGAGACTTAGACACTGCAGGAGAGGCAACTACAAAGTCATCCAGTGAGATCCAGCAGCTGCCCTGCATTTCCATCACTGAGCAGTGACTTCCAGTTGATGCTTCCTGTTTCCACTGGTGATGCAATTGCTTCATCCCTTTAGAAAGACTTGAATTAATTTCTGAGGGATTGGACTCTTCTCATCAGCCTGCCTGTGACCCCTGACAGTAGTAATGCTGCAAAACCAGACTTGATTAATCATTAGGCTTTTAAAGAATATTTCCAAGTTTAGCTGCCTGGATTATCTGCAGCTGTTGCTGACACTGGCAGGAGAATCTTTAAAGAATGGGGCATCTTTGACGTTCAGCCACACGTGCAAGAGTGGGATCTCTTCTCTATGAGAATAAGATTTGCCAAGTGCTACACTGAGTCTGTTTTCACTAGCACAAAGCAGAAATGACCTCATTTAAGGTCAGAAAGGTTTCTTTTCAATTCTCCAGCAGGTATAAAAATTTCCCAAATATTCTCAATACTTGAATGAGAACACGCTTCATGGATTCAAGCTTGGTCATGCGTAACAGGTACAATTCTTTTACTTTTGACAATTTGGTCTATAAAGGTCCTGCTCATTTGAACGGTGGTGTTATTACTTTTAATATAAAAGTTTGTAGCTTGGTTGTCACATTGCATTAGCACAGCTAAATGTGTTCATTCCACCATGCGACTGGTTTGGAGCTGAACATCTCTTTCATTTTCTGTGATTACTAGCATGCTTCTTAGTACCTCTTGTAGCTTATATTTGCCTAAGGTACATTTCTTTTAGAGGGAATGATCTTTTAGCCATGACATGAGCAGATGCATGTCCCATTGATTTAAGAAGGGAATCCAGAGTGCCCAACTTCTCAAGATGCCCCTGGGATCAATTCTTGGCTTCACCGTTGTCATCATCCTCCACAGAGTCCAGAGGAAGTCATTTAAGCTGCCATTGCTTGTGGTTTTGTCTCTGATTCCTTGTGGTTTATATCCTTTAGATATGAAAAAGGTATACTTGTTGAGTTGTCCTTCGTTGTCTCTTTGCCAAAGTCTACATATTTAGCTTTTTCTTAGTCTTTCCTTTTAAATAGGTTACACTGAGATGAGATGCAGTGATGTCAAACAGTATCTAATAAGCAATACACAATACTTCTATAATTTGTAGCACCTCTTTAGCAAGAGAAAAATTAACTTTCACCATTTTTTGTGAACTAGAAAATCTCATTCTAATGTTTTGTTGCAAAATAGAGATTCAGAGAAGTCATAGTGAGGGGAAAAAAAGCTTACAAAATCATGGAACTTCTCTGGCCTGCAGTATGGAATACTTTGCCTACAGAGCACTTCCAACTATGTGTCCAAAATCCTCCAAGCAATGGATCTTCTGAACTTTCTGTTGGAAGACTGCTTGATACCATACTAGAACTACTTGCAAAGACAAATTGATGCTTCAATTCAGTTTATCTTCTCTTAATGTAATGTCGTTACTCATAGGTTTACTACTTCTTGCACAACTCAAAATTCCTCTCCTTTCTTGGTGTTTATAGTCTTCAAGTATTTGTCATTTCTTGTTATATTCTTTCTTCATTTTCTCTGAGCCAAGGTCTGTGATTTAATTTTCTTAGCATCTCCTTTTAATCCAACCCCTGGATGTTCTTGCTTCTCCTTTGCTTCTGCTTTAGCTAGATTGTTGTTTTAGTTAATGAGATGTCTCAAAGTGAATTAAATATCCCTGAGTGTTTTAGAAATAGGGACTGAGTCTTCCTGTTCTATGATTTGCTGGCCCCGAATGCAAAACCATTTTAACACATGGGGTTGTGAGAAGGTGAAAAGATCCCTGAACCAAAGTGGGAATTCCTGGATACCCTGTTTCTTATAGGATTTCCCATACACACAAATTATCTTGTGTAATAAGGGACATGACTTAATTTTACCTCTGTTCCTGGGGAAGCCGGGGCTCACAACTCGCAAAGGCTGCTGCTGTACCTGTGCAAATAAATTGTGCATGCAGAGCAAACCTGGTGTGTTGAATTTAGTGTGGAGGCTTGTCTGAACTCTGCCATGTGCTGTGTGGAGGTCAGTCAGACTCGCTGTCTGCACGTGTCTGTCTGTTTAATCACAGCTGTGTCACGGGCCACCAAAATCCTTAAGACAGCCTTACCTTACCCTCAGCTGTGCTGGTGCTGCTTTGCATGTCTTGAGCCCTGAAGCTGTTTTTTAAGGTTGTTAGAGGGACGGTGACGTTCTTGCAAGGTGTGTGGAAGAGAACCTGGCAGTGACATTTCTGCACCGTTGCAGTCCACGACACCAGATACCATCCTCACAGCCAGGCTGTGACAGTAGCTAATGTCTCTGTGTAGAGCTCATTTCAGTCTCAGATTTTCCTGTTGTGGCTCCAGCCTTTAACCTTTGTTTTCTTTTTCTGACTAATGTTTTAAACATTCTTAGTTTATAACCATGCCATTTATTAATGGACACTTTATTTTTTTTCTGGAACGATGATGAAGATGCTAGGCAAATGGTGGACTAACATCTTTCCCTATAATATTCCAGTAAGCTGAGTGTGCAAACTTGACATAGAGCCAAAACCTGGATTTTGTTTATTGCCATTCAGTCTGCTTTTGCTTTGGATTACTTTGTTCCCATCAAGATTGGAGTGAATTAATTCTGTGACTAATATTTCCTGAGATGCTCTGTCAAATGCTTGTAATTCAGATACATCATGTGTACTCTATTCCCTACAGCCACTAACATTACAATTCTGTAAGAGATACTCAGGTTTTTCTGGCAGCCTTTATTCTTTAGAAGCTAGCATAGCTGAAAAAGTTCTTGTATTATTCTGTAGATTGGAGCTGACTGACTATGGTCTGCAAACCTTAATTTTGTGTTTTATGCTTGCTGCGAAGAATTGTCTGGTCACAAAGTGCAGCCTCTTCCCCTAGACATGAAACTTCATTACAGGGAGTTAAAGTACCTTAAACACATTTCTTAATACTAGTCATCTATAAAAGCTGTTCTTCTGTTTGCTACAGGACTGTGCTCACCAATAAAAGGGAAAGTAATCTGTGTAACAGCAAGGGGAAAGGGTGTTGTGTCTTAATTAGTTTGCATTAAACTGTTGACCTCGCTGCAGAACAGAATATACGCTCTGATAAGAAAGCTCAGCATCCCTTTGGCCTTTGAAGATGGACGCGGGAAGCTACAAAGGACTTTCCCACATCTTTTATACCCACTGCTTCAGCTGGGAGTCATTGCAGTTCCAGTCCTCTTGTGCATGGAGGGACTACTGTGTGTTGCCAGGCTTACATATTCTTCTTGAGAGAATAGAGAGTAGAGAAGACTATAACACAGACTACTGTACTGGCCTCCCACTAGTTGGTCTGGAGATACCTCCTTCCTTGCTGCCTGTCTCCTCTTGTTCCCTGGTGAGATGCAAGTCCTTGCCCTTGTGATTATTGTTTCCCCTTTTATTTTAGGCTTTCTGTTTCAATCTGTTCCAGTCCGTTGCCATACAGAACAAAACAGAGTACTCGTCAGCGCAGCTACACAGCTTGTGCTTTATAGGTGTGTAAGTGCATTGCACAATCAAAGGGTTTCTTGCATTCACGTTTCCCTGCCCTGCTGAGCAACCTATGTTACTCACCTCTTTTCTGTTCTGTGACTTCATTCCCTTCTTGCCACAGGCTCTGTGATTCTTTCCTTACCTTTTCCTTCTATGTCTTTAGTTTCGCATCCCTGGTTTCCCTTGGAGGCCCCGTTGTTCCTCTACTCTCTCTGTGCTGGGGCTCCAGTTGTTCTTCCCTTCTGTGCAGAGGCCTACATCTTGCTTCTTCCCTTCTCATGCCCTCCAATTTTCACCACGGAGAGGGTCTTTTATCCTCCCAAATGCTTGCTTGCCTGATGATAACTTCCTCTTTCCCCCTGATCCTGTTCTGTCATGGAGGCAAGAGTGCGAAGTTGCTGTTACCATCCCTAGATGGCTGACAGATAAAGGGATGGAAATATGGACTCTAGCAGTTCGCTGGTTTTTTTCAATCTGGAGACAACTACTGAGGCTGTAGGTATTCTTTGCTACCCATTTTTGGCTTGAACTCATTCTCCTTTTTTTTTAACTTGGACCAATACATTTCTTCCAGAAATGCTTCCTGAAACTGCGGCATCGCCGTGCTCACTTAGTCACAAGTTCCCTTACTAAATTATTGACCTAGGACAACTGTTGTAAAAATAACTTAAGCAAAAAAATCTTATACCATGATGATAAATTTTGGGACATGGAGAAAACTGTTTCTTAGCATATCTTTCCCTTCGGTTAATACTAGTAATGCATAAATTCTTTCACAAGTGAAGGCAGATAAGATAGCCACATAAAGAATATCTTTATATGGCTCTGACCCCATTAGCTTGTCCTCAGCTGGGAACCAGAATGCCTTTGTCTTATTTTTTGCTGGCCTGTGTTTTTCTGAGTAAATTCTTCACCTCCTGGTATCTCTAATTTTATATTATTGCTCCTATTACTGCAATCCTAAGAGATTTATCTAGCGCATATTAGCGTCCTCTCGTGTTGAACTTTTAACCCCTTCTGAGTTCCTACTTGATGGAAAGAACCATACTTCCCCAGGTTGCATTTGGCTAGCAGCTGCCCCATTTGCTTAAGCTCCATGATGGAAAGAAATTGTCCTTGTCTGCTGTTTCTGCACCGACAAGCCACTTTCTCTAGCTAGAATTTATACACCATTTCCCCAGTCTCACTGTTTCATGCATGTATTTCACTGAGCTGTGACTTGCAAGGAGTCAAAGTGGAGAGATATTGGATAGTTCTCGCAGCTGGCTGAAGCTTCAGAGAAGGATCTTGTAGTGATGGGGTGTGATATTGTGGGAGGGACAAAAAGGGGGCATTTTGTGAGGAAAAAGAAGCAGACCAACAAAATGATATCGAAGATGTAGCTAAAAAAGCACCTTGATTTTGCTTTTGTGCTACATCATATTTGTGCCCCTGTACCAGCTGGTTTCCCATCATGCTAGTCAGGATTTGGGGAGGATGAGATAACTGATGCTTTCCAAAGTGCACCCAACTCTGGTCAAGTAGCTGCCTGGTCTCTACTATCTAAAGGCGAATCTGAAACCTTCCAACACTGGACAGGGCTGAGTTGTCTCACATTAATCGTGAAGGAGAAGGTCACACCCTGGCTTTGGATCAGGTAACTGGGCGTTAACTTGGCTTGTGAAATGTCCTAGATTTGTTTGAACAGTCCTGAGAAAATTCCCTCTGTTACAAGATTGACTGCATTCACCCAGACACCTTGGGACAGCAAAAGGAGAGCAGCTTGCCAGCATGTTCTTCCAGTGCAGCTGTTGGGGTCTGGTATCTCTTGTTGTGAGGCCTGGCTTGGAGCTTTCCCAGGATTAAATTGCTGGCACTTGCTGCATTAGCAATGAGCCAGGGGAAAGGCCAGGTTGTCTCTGCTTTGTGCTGCTTTGTTTAGATCACCTGAGCTCCCTTCCTTCAGGCTGCACCTTTTTTGTCTAAAGTTAGAGACTCTGCATATTGCGTTTTGCTGTCCTTGCACTTGGTTATGTTGTCCTTCCTCCTGCTGACGTAGGTGAAGGTCACAGATGGACACGCTGTCCTCCATGTGGATCACTATGGCATCAGGAGCTCTGATGATAAGCCAAGTTATTAGAAATAATCTTCCTGCCTGTTAGCTGCCTATTAAGAAAGTGTTGGTGCGAGTGTGCATGTTTGTAATTGTAGAGAACAGACACGTACTTGTAGCCAGGCCACCTTGAGCAGTGAGCTCATCAGCTGTAGAAGCCCCGGAGAGTCAGTCCAGAGGCTCCAGATCCCCCAACACACATTTTTTGCCAGTGAGTACCATCAAATCACCTCCTGAAGCTGTGGAGACAGTTAACATGGATGCCTATTGGCATGGAAGGCATTTCAGAAAACGTGACCACAGAGTGAGAGACCAGCAGTTTCCAGCTTTCTTGGCGGTCCTTAGGTTAAGTGAGACCTCCCATGGTGGGACTCCACGGAGTCTCTTCCTTTAACCTTGAAAAACCATGAGCGGTGTTTTCCTGAAAACAAAGTGAACTTTAACCCCAAGGCAAAACTCCTTTTTGGAGTTGTGTACAAGATGCCTCAGCTTGTCATGGGAAACTGCACTCCTTTGACAAGTACACCAAATCTCACGTCACTGCGAGTACTCCCTCTTTAATGGTCAAATAGCACACAATGATTTTCTCTGGTTCATTTTTACCCCCATCTGGAAGCCATAATGACCAGCTTCTTGCTTCCTTTGATGACTGAGTGTCCAGAACAGCCCAGCTTGGAGAGGCTAAAGACAAATCAAATAACTGAGCCCTGCCTTTTTGTAATCTCCTTTCAGCCCAGTAGCAGCAGACCCCATAATGCTGTGGTTAGATGTATGAATTCCTCCCACCTCATAATCTTCAAGCACCAAACTAAGTGGATTGAATATAAATTTATGATGGATGGAAAAGTCCTCTTTTGTGGGATGTCTTCTGTCCTTTTTTGTGCAAGCTGTGAGGTGCATGTACCTGACATCGATTAAAATTTTGGAAGTCTCCTGCCTCATGCATCAGGGCATTGCTGAGTGCACATCTGTCCTCGTGGTCACTCCAGCTAGAAACAAACAGTGAAGTTCCAGTGTGCTTTGCACTGTTTCAGTCTAAATGTGTTTCCTGGCTCCCTTCAAACCCTATGCCTGGAAGCACGTGATCTTTCCTTGGGAAGGAAATCCAGGCTCAGGGACTGACAGAGCACTTGTGGCATATTCTGATGGGGACAACGGGACCAGAAGACTGATGCGTGCTGCATAGTGCATCCTGGTTTAGTTATAGCCCAGGGATCAAGCCGTATGTGTTGGATCCAGGCTGCTCACCCATCCTGTTTTGATTGCAGCCCTGTGACTGGAGGGTGTTTAGCTTCCTCCAGCTGCAGCAGCAAAACCACTTGTGTTTGGGGCTTGCTTATCCTGTCACTGATTTCATCCTCACACCGGTGTATGAACCTTGAGCCAAGATGCAATTTTTGCAGCCCTGCTGCTTGGTCGGAACTGAGGTCTTCCCTTGAAATGACTTTCTTCTTCCTCACTGAGAGGTGTGCTGCCTGTTTAGGCAGCTTGGGGTCAGCTGCACTATAAGACTTGGGCTGACCCACCTGGTTGCTAGTGTGCTGTGAGTTGCAGCTTGCCTGTATGGACACTAGTTTTGGGATGTCAGTACATCCGACATAATACCCATTTCTGGTTCTAGGTCAGTTTGCAGGGAAACGTGCTGTTTTAGTAAGGGAATGGTAACTGCTGGTTAGATATCACAAGGGTGACATCTCTAACGCTGCTGCAGCAGCGTGTGATTGTGTAATTTGAATCAAGGTGACTTTATTTGAGCCTAATTCACTTTTCAATATCATTTCTGGTTTTGCATACTCTGGGGATGCATCTGTCCTCCCTTTCCCGCCCCGGTTTAAAAAATCTCTGATCCTATTTTAGTAGACTTCTTTTTGCCACTAAGCACTGAATTTACAAAAGAGCTGATTTCTTAGTGCAGGAAAAAAAAAAATGCCACATTTCTGAAGCATTTACTTAGTGTTTTTTTCTCCCAAAAGACTAAAAAGAGAAATCCTTGGGTTTGGAAGCTCATTTGGAGAAAGGAAATGGAGTAAAAACTAGCAGTATTTGACAAATAAAATGATGACTCAAGTATTAGGAAACATTTGAACTGTGAGGCTGCCTGGCTTGTAGAAGAGGCTTGGAAGGGAAACAGTAGAAGCTCCATCTGTATAATATAAGTGTAATAAAAGTAGACTGGATATTGCAGGGGAGATTATGCTGTAGAGCTCACTCCTCTTTCAGTTCTGCAACTGCTAGAATTTTTCTGACTTTTCCTTTCCATGGTATTAGTAGCTTTACTTCTGCCAAGTGTGTCTGTGCGTGGTGTTAACCATCAAGTGAGAAAAATGGGGTTCCTTCAAGTGACTGAAAAAAATGGCTAGTATGTCTGTCTTTACTCTGTTTATCTCTGAGGCATTTTACCTCCCCTTGCTCCCTCATTCTCCCCTACAACTTGTCAACAGTAGGAACAGAAATCTAAGCTTTATATATAGCATTTGTGGGACCTCTGTGCTCAGCTGAACATTCTCTTGTGGTTTTGAGACTGGAAAACAATGGTTAAAGGGACATTGTGGAAATTCCTCTGTTCTTGGCTGCCAGTGTTAATAACTGTAAGAAATTGAACTTGAGAGAAATCTACACATCTCAACTTATAATGACTGTAATGCCTGGGCTAAAACACGAGGGACACTGTGGCTATATTGATTAGGCAGAATAAGAAACTTTCCTAATGAAGGTGAAGCTTTTAAAAGTTTGTATCTTGAAACACAGGAGTCTTCCTGACTTTCAGTCATGTGCAGAGGTTGAGAGAGAAGTTACAACATTGTTCCTCCTGCTCCAAAGTGAATTTATTTTTTTCAATTTCACACCCCCCCCCCCAAACACACAAGTAGTGTTACTGACTTAAAATGCAGTGGGGTTGCAGACATTC
>WTSP01002896.1:58172-92795 GCA_025331215.1 Actenoides lindsayi
CCCAAACGCACAATTAGTGTTACTGACCTAAAAGGCAGGGGGGTTGCAGACATTCGGGGGCTCTGCACAAGTGCCATTATTTGATTCCAAGGAGTATTAAATTTTGGAGAATTTTGCCCTAGCTGTGAGCGAAACTCCAACTGTAAGATTGCAGCAGTCTTTTGTGGCTCTGCAATCTGGCCAACCCTTCAGTGAACATACCTCCAAAATATTGGATGTACACGTACGTAGTTCACGCTCTTTAGAAGCCATCACAGTGCTGTTGGTCTTGATGATGTATGACCTCAAGATGTTTGATAAGGTATTGGCCCTTAATATTCATTTAGTGAGTTCAAATGTTCATACAACTGAGGGAGGACCCAGTGTTGATAATTAGTTTATGAAAACGTATATAAACTAGATTTTTAAAGTGTTTAAGCAAGATGTTTTTTGTATGCCCAGGATATTAGTTAACCCCGAGATGCTGGGATGGAATGGACCCTGCTCTCAATTTGTAACTCCAGGTTAAAGCGGAATCATACTTGTGAGAAAGTGGTGTAATGATGCGGGGGCTTGAGGGTCATGTATCTAAGTTCACTGCACATATGTCATTAATAAACTGTGAAGCTGTGAATTGCAGTGATAGGAATACCTGAGAGCAACTTTCTTCTCGCATAATACTAAGGCACTTGAAATTCACTGGAATACTCTGATAATAGCCTCAAGGTTAAGTCAGGATGAAGCTGATGGAAGATTATATTTAGCCCAGGTCCTTGACTGCAGGATTTACTCCCCTGATGGTGCAGCCAGACCCATCTCTAATGACCTTCAGTTCACATTGCAAGATAGGTTTAATTTTTGGGACTTTTGGAAATAGAACTGGGAACGGATGAGTTCTAGTAGGCAGTGATAGGTGTTGCTTGCACGCTTAGTCTGTCTAACCTGCGTATCTTGCCAAATCTTACAATTTTACCTTGAGTTTCACAGATTATTTTCTCATATCCCAGTCTTCTGCAGTTAAGTTGCTCTCAGCTTTAGTCTGAAAACCAGTAAAATTCTAGTTTGTACAGTTTTTGTAGTAAAATTTGAGAATGTGCAGTACAGCCTCAGAAGCTATCCGTCAAAGAACAAGAACTATCAACACAGTACTGAACATAGTTCTTCACAGGTCCTTTTAAGGCAAATTCAAGGTTTGTGTATTTATTTGCTGTTATAGGATGTACTAGTTTGAAATAGATACAGAGTTCATAGCTAAAATACATGTGAAAAATATACAAGAAAGTGCAAAATGGAGTGTGGAAGAGCTGGTTTATAGTCTTCCCTAAAATTTGCTTGAAAAGAAACAAAGAAGGGCGCGTGTTAGAGGGCAGTTTTGTTTGTTTTTATAAAAAGAAATTATCCTCCTTCTTACCCATGAATGAAGGCAGAAGCAGAGCTACTGGAAACTGCAGGAGCTGTGCTGGTTTTCTCACCACTGGGAATGGAAGTTAGCCTTTGGGAGGAAACTGAACTGTAGATACCCCCCAGGCACCTCTTCTTTCGAGGTGCTCACTCACAAGTACGCTGTCAGGAACGTTGTTTCTTTCGCCCGGAGTCAATTGGCTAAATGTTTTGCTCCTTGTTTTGCGTTATCAAAGACTTAATACTTCTGTTGCTGTTTTCCAAGTGCTTTCGTGGTGTGAGTTATGGGGTACAGACGACGGAAGGCACTTCGCTTCTGATAGTAGCCTTGCTCTGCTGACCCTATAACTGGTAAATGGAGATCTTAAAGCAATGCTCAGTTAAGCTGGAGTGTCTGAGTAATGTACATTTCTGAAATTAAAAGGTTGAGAAATGGAGTAAAAAGTCTGAGGAGGCCAAAGCCTTCATACTGCATTGTTTCTGCAGCATTTGTCTCATTCTGTGATGTCCCCCATTGGAAAAGAAGGATGTGTGCTACAAGTAGGACCTGATCCTGAGAAATTAATAGCAATTTTCAGAGGTTCAGCATGACCAGGCTCATGTGGTTTTCTTTAGTCCTGCTTCATAATCTGTGCATTAAAAACAAAATTAAAAAATAAATTATAATAAAAAAAAAATTACTGGAATTGCTGAAATCCAATTGCTTGCTATTCATGGCAGGGCAGAACTGCAGCAGATGTGCTACTACCTCTCTATTTCAGGAAAGCAAAGAGTTGAGTGTCAGTGTCTATACCTCTACTGCTCTTGCCCATTCCTTCCACTCGAGCCTGCTGCCGTTTGCTGGCAACCTGTCTCGTTTGTTAGTGTGGAGAGAATCAAGCAGAGCTGCTTTGTACGTAGGGCTTCTCTTGGCCTCGCAAGATGAATGTTGACTTTCAAGTACAGCTGCTGCATACAGATCACAAGAGCCACAGAAGACCCATTTAGATGCTTGCTTTTACCTATAGCCTCGATGGGGAAGGAAGGGGTTGGAAGCTGTCTGTGCTGGTTTTGAAGGCAGACAGGTGAACTGAGTATTCTGCAAAGCCTTCGAAATACAGTAAGACTTTCTGTCAGAAACTAATGTCCCCTTCTCCACTGCTATTTCTACATCCGAATAAGTATATCCAGATCCAGTTATGCTAATGAAAATACACCAGCAGCCCGAAGCCTATAGTCATGAAAATTTACTTCCCCTTTCAGTGAACCAAGATATAAGCAAATAATTATGTTTTTAATATTTGGTACTGTAGCCCAGAAAAATAATATTCATACATTTCCTTATACCGAAATCAGATGCAGCCAACTTAATTACTAGCAAGTAAACAATGTTTCTTTCTCCTTAGAATAACCAAACACGTTCATAATTAGCTAATTAAACTACCATATAAATGATTATTCAATATATAAGAGCGATTGAGAGGCGGGCAGAGGAGGAAAAACAGTGAAATCATTACCCACAGCCACACTTCTTTCTCCAAGGAAGCTAGCGAATCGTTACAGGGAGGGGAAGATGGGTGGAAAATAATAAGAATAGCAGCAATAATTAACTCGACAGCAATAAAAAACTTGACAATATCTGCAGTTTGAAGCCAACCGGTACATTTGTTTTGCTGAGAGAAGACGTTCACCTCCGGGCGCTTTCGGGGTGCCTGTCGCCAATGGCGTTGGCAGAGCAGGGGGCTGGCAGGGAGTGCTGGGCTGTGCCCTCCCACGGCCTCAGCTCACTGGGTACCATTTGGGTAAATCACATAGGTCAGAGTTTTCATTTTCGAAAGCCCGGTTCTAAGCAATAAATGTCGTGTTTGTGCAGGGCTTTTGAGCGCACCTGAAAAACTGGAGTGGAACTACTCACAAAACAAACCTTGCAGTGCAATTTTCTGCTGTAGACGGAGTAGTTGCCCTAATTTGGTGCTGCTGGGGGCTGAGTGGCCCATGGAAAACATTGCTCTGCCTGATGAGCCTTTGCTCATCTGTGGCCTAGGACAGAAGAAATCCCCAGCTTACCCCTCCCTCCTTGTTAATAGAGCTTGAAATATCCTCAAGGTTATGAAGGCTCTTACCGTTTTTGCTTTAAATGGCTATTAGAGTGGAACTACAGTTTGATGTCTCTTCTGCAAATTGGTAAGAACTAGTTTAAAAAATGGTCACCCCTCTCGAGTGACTGGGTGTCAATGCTGAGTTTTTAATGACTCTACTTCTAATATCCAGGCAAACCAGCAAACTCCTGCTGACGTGTAGTTGCATATAGACAAATCTGTTCATTCGGGTACTCTTGATATACCGAAAGAACATGTGGGTTTTTTGTAAGCAGCTTCATTTGATTCAAAATTTTATGTAGGTTTAATTTGTATTTTCAAAAACATACTGAGGTTTAAGTGATATTCCTCAATTTCTGCATCTTTTCTATTTCTCCATATCCCTTGCTGCTCTTACACCCGAACATTGCCTTTCAGCTTCAAGACAGTAGCTTTTCTTTCTTCCTTCCTGGCAGGATTTGGGCTGAGTGTCTTCTTTCCATCATCTACCCCATGTAGCAAATATGCTATGTAGATGTTCTGCGTATTTCACATTTGGTTGGTTGTGGTTTTTTTGTGGAATAACAGTTAAAAAGCAACAAGACTAAAAGGGCTGTTTGTTAACAAGGCAAAGAAAGCAAAAGTTGAAAATCCTGTACAACAGGATGAAAAATGCAGGTGCCTACTGGGTTATGGAGACAAATGTCCTTTAGTAATTGTATGAGTCAGATTAATTCTTCTCCAATGCTGTAAACCAGTTTGCTTTTCCCCTTTTCCTTTAGCAGATTGGCGGAGAACATAGATCTGTCGGTTGCCTTTCCTCCCTTAAATCTAATCGATTTTTATAAGGGTCTTCTGTGTTTTGGTGTTGGAAATACTGTTGTGTTTGTGATCACTTGTGATATACTAAAGTGGTAACATTTCTAGACAAGCATTGCAGAGATGAGGTGCGAGTTCTGTGCCCTTCAGATTCCATTTTCCAAGAGGGCTGTCTTAGAGTGTGGGGGCCTTGATAACTTCAATTGGGCAATAAATTGAAGTGATATCTTAATCACTATGTGGTTTAGCTTTTCTGCCATGTCACTGAGATGTTTATAATGCTGGAAGGGAAAATGTGCACTTTGTTCAGAGACCACTTAACAAGTATGCTGCTTGGTGGCTAAGGCAAAAGTAGAAAAAATGGAAATGAAGCCTAGGAATGGGCAGTAGACATGAGGGATGCCTGCAGAATTAATTAGTCTTCCCCAGAGCACCCAGCAAGCAGCAGCTTCTGGGCGGCTGGGTGAACCACTCACTTAAAGACCAAGTGGACCAATTTGAGATTGCTGCTGGAAATGAGGTATGAGGGGGAATTGAAAAGAGTTAAGATGCATCTCTGCCACAGCAATAATTGTAAAATTTGGTGTACCACGTACAAAACTCTTCGCTTACTAGGAAAACACAACTGACTTCCTTTTCCTGTTAGAGGCAGTGAGAGTTACTCAATAGGTTAGGAAATGTTGGTGGGTGCTTTGGTACGGATAGAGAATCCAGAATTTGAATGGATGGCTTTTAAAAACACTGGCTATGATTCACTGTTGGCTCATTGAGGGACTAGTAATAGCATGGAGAAATGTGGCTGTGGAATTTTGGCTTATTTTCTGGGAATTGCAAGGGAGTCATTTTGTCCACAGTAGATGGTAGAAGTTTAGCAGCTCTTGCCTCTAAGGGTCTAGAGCAGTGCCTGAGAATACTTTGTTGTCCATGTGCCCTCTGTTCAAACCCCTTGATGAACAGTAGCATGCTATCACAGCATTTCTCAGCCAGTCAGGAGAAAAGAACTAGAAATGATCTGTGGGGCCAGTACCAGTGGTCCCTGTGTGCTGTTGCAGAAGAGCCAGAGCACCACTGACCCTCAGACAACTTGTTCTTCTCCAAGCTAAGTCTAGCTTTGTACCTTGTATCTTTGCTGATGCTTCCTTGTTTGGACTTTTCATGCCTCCTTGCCAGCTTCTGATGACTCCTAAGGAATATATTTTTCATGTAGGTTTCCATTAAACAAAACCAGTGTAGGGATTACAAACATCATTACCATAGGGTGCTTGTAGTGTTTTATCAGTGGCTTGGACACTGACAGTGTTACAGAAGTTTAAAATAAATTAAAACAAACAAACAAAAGCAACAGCAACAAAAACCCACAAAAACCCACAACAACTAACAAAATAAAAGAGGTGATAAAGTGAGATGAAAATGGGACAAGTCACAGGAAGAAGGACAGGAGACAAAAGCCACCAAGAGTGAGGAAGAAAAACAAGAAGTAACAAGCAATTAGTTTGTAAAACAGTTTCCAAGTTAAGCTCTGCTTTTATGACTTCTCTGACTGCTCCTGCTGCAGTCCTCCATGTTTTCTTGTATCCACATCAAGGGTCTCTGGAGACAGCAAACCGGCTCCTTAAAATAGGCATCTGTCCTCTGTGTGTTGCAGAATGCCATCGTCCTCTCTCATGCAAAGCTGCCTTGACTCAATCCCTGCAGTAAACTGCCTTCAGGCCTTTCAAAACCATGTTCTGTTGTCAAGTGCTTCCAGAAGTTAGCCAAATAATTTTTTTGCTTTCACATATTGCTTACCTTCCTTAAGTATCCCTGCTTGTATTAAGCACATCTTATTTCTGTTCTCTTCTTGCATCTTCTCTATGTAGCGTGGTCATTCCTGGATAAGTTTCACAGCCAAGTAATCTTATTTAGAGTTTTATTGTTTTTACTTATGAAAAAGGCAGTGATTCCATAGAACAGAACCCTCAGGCTAAGTTGTGTTTTCATAGACATTCATGCCCCACCACTGAATACAGTGCTGCGATCATCTGCTTCACCTTGAGAAGAGCTTGGCTTCCTTCTGTGTGCTCCTTTGAAAGCTGTGTCTACTGTGCTGAGAGCTGACTGCTGTAATGAGAGAGGGAGAAGAAAAATACGCATGTTTTCATATAGGTTGTCCCTTTCCTTATGCAACTGGAGGCAGATGTCAATCCTTTTCAAAACAGGCAGCAAAAGTCATGATTTGGCGCATAGATGGCTGTCCTCATATACTGCAGGAGTTGTAGGGGCATTTGGGAGCTAGGTATCTGTTGAGGAAAATTTGAGGTGTAGAAGGGTTGGCTTCTTCAGGGTAAAACTAGATGTCATGCCATGAAAAGAAAGTTACGTGGAGCTTAAGTTGATATAACTGAGAGGAGACCTTACAAGTGCCCCAACAGAAAAATGTGAATTCCCATGCCCTGGGAGTCTGTTTCTCATTGTGCTTTGGCTTAGCTTTTCTTTCTTCCTCCTCATTCGCCTGTATCAGTTCTGGTTATCATTCTCTGTCCCTTCTAGCATTAACATCCCAAATTAATACAGCACAATGTAAATATCATGCGCAGCTCTATTACCTAATAGACAAGTGCACATGTTAAATATTAGAACATGATTAAGCAACTATGAACACATCTGGTGTCTTAGAGCCTGCATGACTCATATGTCATTGCAATTGATAACCAATCAGCCATTGAGTAAACCATTGAATCAACCACTGAGTAAAAAAAAAGGAGAAAAAGATAATGCTGATAAGGAGGGGCCTTGTATTAAGGAAAAAAAAAAAATAGTTCAGGGATTCTTTTCCATTAATAAAAGGAAAAAAAAAAAGATTTTTGTGTTGCCTCCATTTAAAGATCTGGGAATGCTCTGTGTTCCTTGCAGGCAGATTGGGAGTGTACAGGGGGTTAAGCAACTCTCCACAGGAATGTAGGCACGCTGGGCACAGACACAGTCTTTTAAATGAAGCAAAGCCACTTAAGAGCTCAGGGTACAAAGTAAAGAAAGTCTCACCAGTCAAAAAAAAAAATGCAGAACATGGGAATTTCTCTAATCGAGGGAGGCTGTATTTATCTAGCAGAAATTAGTCAAAACAGAGGAAACGACTCTCCTAACTTGTGAGGGAAAAGCTGTTGGAATGTTAATATTGCATCTTATTAAATTGTTCTGAAAGGAAAATTTCTTAAGGAGGCTTGGGGTTTCTGGTTATGGAGCAGTGCAGATGACATGGTACATTTTTAGGTCTTGCTCAGAGGTGGAAAAACCTAGATGGGTTTTTCCTAGAGGCTAGATGTAAGAGAAAAATATATCCACTAAAATATATTGATGTTCATTGGCTTGTGTGCCAGAACTTTTTTGTTGTTTTGGTATTTTTCCCCCTAACTGGGCTGAATTTCAAAGCACAAAAATCAGAAATTGATGGTAGGTGTTACTCTAAGTTCTTTTCACCTAAACACCAGCATATTCTTAAAACAGTTAAGAATAACTGCTAAAACTGCAGTATTCCTCTCAGAAATTACTGCCTGGTAAAACACAGCCCCATAAAGGTTATTTCAGAAGGCTGTAAAGCTTCCCTTGGGGGAGTGCAAAGTAGGAACTCTAATCAGGGAAGGCTATTGAGGGCACAGATGAGGCTGGAAAAATGCCACATTCCTCTTTCTGGGGACTCACCAGTCTGTCCAGTCCACCTATTGCTGGTTATTAGAGGCCATGATTTCCCTCCTTGGGAAGGTCTTCCTTGCTCACGCTGCATCACTCCAGAGCACCGGCCTGACCAAAACCTTACCAGTACAGAATTGTAAGGAGTGTGGTGAGTTTAAGTTATGGGAGAATGCTTACTGTCAACAGAAAGTCAATATTATCTCTCTTTATTTATGACCGGCTCAGAATTTGATTTCAAATCTCCATTTTCATCAATCAACCCACAGCATTAATTCTTTCGATTGCTTTTGAGGAGGAGTGCCATGGCCTTAGCAGCGAGCGACACTGCATCTATTTTATGAGAAACACCTAGGGAGAGGTGCCTCGTTGTGCACTCAGCAGGTGCACTATCTTTTGGTATAACTGCTTTTTGTTCTGTGTTTTAAAAAGCAGAGTTCTGCTGCATTCCTTTGTCGCAGTCCTGGAGAGTGCATCCTATCAGATACTGTTTTAGTTGAACTGAATCTCTATTTTGCAAGAGATGTTTTGGTTTTACAGAGAGGAAAAAAAAAATAACAGCAACAGGTAGGAGGAGCAGCAGGTTGATGCACAATGTCTGGCTCAAATTCATTAGAACCCTGGCAAGGGTAGTAAAAACAGAGCAGCGGAACAACTGTATTGTGCAGAAAAGGGTTACAAGTCCCTCTCTGGTGAGTGTAAATGCAGTGTATCTCTGCTGTGCGAGGTGTTCTGAAGCTGCCTGCACCCCAGTCAGTTGGCAGCTGTGGATTAAACAGCAGTGAGGTTTTAGCAAACGAAGTGACGTGCCAGCTACAATACAATAAATTCATTATGCTGTGTGTATTTTGTTATATTCTCCCTGCTTTTAACTAACGTGACAGAATGCTGCTAGACTGGTTTTTTTGACAGTTCTTTTTTGTTCAGACACAATTTGCTGGTTGAGAGAGAATTTTGGTGCTTCTGGTCCTCATCGGCACTGCGGTTGCATGTGCAATGTTTTGGTATTATCCTGATGTTATAATACAAATGTCACCAAATATAGTGCTATAGCAACACACATTATGTCAGAATCATAAAATACTCATCGCAGATAATGAAATTTCTTTTGCATCTCATGAACATTGCCTTATCTATGGCCTAGAATAGCAAAGTATCCCCCCCCAGGATTCCGCCATTGCACTCCTGATTTTGGCATAAGGTGGTATTGAGGTAGTTCTGATTTCTAGACTTGTCCCTCAGTTTTGAACAGCCTGTGTTTTGGAGATGGAGACTCGGACACCTGCAGTTTCAGCCCTGGAAATCCTTGTATACAAGGAGAAGAAAAGTGAAATGCAAAACACAGCAACGAAAAAGAGACAAAAGGATAGAAAGATGGCAGAGGCAGGAGGTGGAGTTGAAGGAACTGAGTGGGACAACAAGGGGCAGAGACAGCAACATCACAGTTTTCATCCAGGAGGAATTAATTAAAGAATTCCAAACATTTAGACAAGGTCTTTTCATGCTTGTCAGAGGTTTGTCTTCTCTAAATTGCTGTTAGCTCATTAGCTGGTTAAGTCAGCCAAGTCAGGGTGCCAAGCTCCTATCCCCAGAGGCATCATTGCTCCAATTAGTCAACAAACCACTTGGTGTCTCTGAAAAAATAAAACAAAAAAAAATAAATTCAGGCTGTCATTGTCCTAAAATGGGTACTTTGAAACTGGAATCTTCAATTACCTTTATCCTATGTATTTCTCAATTTTCCCAGTTGTGAAATGGATCTAGTTTCTCCTTTGCCTGTGTGTCATGATTTATATTTTAATTCATTCATTACTGTCTATAAAGTCTATTGCAACCTTTGGCTGAAGGAGACTGTATTTATTCAAGCTAGTAGCATTGCTGCTGTGAAGACTTCTCTGTTCTGTGGAAATAGGTCCAGTGGCCCAAGCCGAATTCTCAGCAAATGACGACTCTTTCTCTGCTGCTTGTAACAAGGAAACTCCAGCATTGCTCCAGAGACTTAAGGACTTCAGCAATCCACTAATCCACAAATTTCTCTAAGTCCAGGATTAATTAAAAATATGCTCAGCAAAGCTCATAGATTTCTGCTTCAGGGGCTCTGTGGACCCAAAGCAAAAGAGATCAAAAGAAGAATAAACATTGACAAGGTCATGTTCCCAAATGCCCTTCAGAGGCAGATCCACTGAGGAAGAGAAAATTCAGCCTTAAATATCACTAACCTAGATGAGAATCGGTCAGAATGATAATGCTTGAGAGTGCTCTCAGAGAGGGGAAAATCCCTCCACTTAACTTCAGCCTCTACAACATAATCTTAGAAGGCCCTGGAACTACACCGTAAGAACAGAAAAACTCCATTCTAGTGCAATTGCAATGACATATCTAAACTAATCGGCCCTGGGGAGAAGCCCGAATTCTGTTTGGCCCAAGAGGACTATTGAGCTCGTTTTTCAAATGATGACATATGGAGGCATTCCTTGAAATACCAAATGACTAACAGACTTTTCGCAGAGATCTGCCCCAGCTGCATGGGTGTCAAAGACATTGTTGAAAGCCTATTCACTCATGAATATGTGACTGTGTCTTTCTGCCTCAAACTAATAGACGACTGCCTCCCTGATGAGACAAATCTGGCTGGATCTTTCGGCCACGGACATCTATTGGTCTCAGGAATACAAAAACTAGGCTGAAAAGATACCCTGGGAGCCCCTTTAGGCATTCTACCCCACAGGAGGATTTAACCTCTAGTGTTTTGAAGTCTAACTTCCCAGGCAGTGCACTCTGGCACAGCCCTATCACCAAGACCAGTACCCCAAAGAAAGGTTTCCTTAATGTCCATCCTGTGCTTTTTTTTGTGCCAGTGTAAAGCCGTTGCTTCCTGCCATATCCAAAGTGAATGCAGGCAAACGGATTATTCACTGTCTGTCTGCAACAGTCTATAGCCTTGCCTTGCCTTCTCTGTGCTGAACAGCATCACAACAGTCGTTCTTCTCAGGTTGTTTTTCTATGCTTCAAAAGATCCTCACTGGTCTCCTCTGATCCCTCTCCAGTCCATCCATGTATTGCTTCATTCACAGAATTTAAGCAGAACTTTTACTCCTGCTGTGTATAGCAGAAGGATTTTTTCCTACGGTCTTGTGGTTCGTGTGTTTGTTTACCCATCCCAGCATGTTATTTTGCAATAGCATGACATTGAGTCATACACTGTTTGTGATTGACTATAACCCCTGGAGCCTTTCCTGAAGATCTGAAGTGCTAAGGTGATGAGACAAGCTTATCCCTGGCAATCTCATCCTTTCAGTCAGCTCTGGAAGACTTGTGGGATATTTTAGCCCTACTAGTTTCACATCTGGCAAGTTATACAGAAGATTTCACTGTCACTTCCTTTTTTCTGTGTAACAGCCAAACTAAACATAATACAGTACAGCAAATCTAATGGCATCAGTTCATGGTAATTGAACTTTTCATGCAGGGAATGATTGCAGAAAGGAAGCTAATTAAAATTAAAGAATTTCTCTTAATTATTTTATTTTATGGCCTTTACCGTAGGCCAGTGGATTTATAGTCTTCCTTGCTTATTTTTTTTTTCAACTCCTTGTGAAAACAAATTGAGTTTGAAATACAGCAGAGTGAGACAGCATAGGTGAGTGGAATAGAGGGCATATAAGTGACAGAAGTGTCTGGAAGATAAGTTGTGGAAAGTAGCTTGTGGACTCACACTTGGGGACTTGAGAAAATTCCTTGTGAGATGCTATCTTTCTATCTTGCTAATGTTTTTCTACATCTCCGTGGATTCTATACAGAGGCAATGGTTATGGGGGGGGGGGGGGGGCAAAAAAAGAAAATGACTTTGGACAATTTCAGTTTAGACTGACTGAAAAGGGAAGATTTCAGCAAAAAATGTGTTTGCAAAAAAAGGCCCTTTTCCATCCAAAAAAATATCGTATGAGAGAATTTTAGGTTACTGTGTTCCTGCAGTTTTTCGAGGGGTCAGAATAAGCTGCACTGAGCAATACTTACTACCAGTGAAACCTGTTCCCTTGCTATCTATTTATTGCTTTATTTTATAAAGGCAGTCAGAACAGAATGAAAGTGATATCAAAATTATTTTTTACCATTTCTGTGTTTGTTCCTTTTTACACACTTTTTGCTCTTCTGTAAATATTAGCAGCTTGTTCCATTTAATTATAGGTTTTAATCAGTTCCACTATTGAGCTCAAACATTAAGACAATGTTGCCTTAGCACAGTGTGTAGACAATTAAAAGAAAACACTAAAATCTCCCAAGTGTGTGCAAGTCAGTTTAGTCTTGGTATAGGTGAATATTTCTTGTATTACTGGGCCAACAGCTTGCTGTGTTTGTTGATATTTTACTCAGTTCTTGCTCATGCAGACTTTCTAGAAGTTGATGGAAATTGTCTGAATAAGGACTTCATTTAAAATTTCTTCCATGAGAGATTTTTTAAGTGTTTTCAAAATCTATATTTTTATTTCTGCCCCCCCCCCCCTTTTTTTTAAGAAAGTCCAAACTTATTATGCAATGCATCTTAAAACTTTTGCCTGTTACTACCATGCCCTTCATTTAAGGTATTACTTTTTCCAGTATTAATTATGTAGTTTGATTTGATGTTTTTGAGTTTAGCGTGGTAGTCTTCAGTTAAACACAGTAATCATTGCATGTTTGACTGGGAGATAGTATAATAGGAGAATAATTGTCTTAAAATGGTACCCAGGAGTTCATCCATCTCCCGCCACTTCTGCACTGACAGCAATGAGCCCAATGTTGCTATGCATGACCTACAATGTACAGAAAGGAGACTGGGGGAATGAAGGGGTAAAAGGCCAGAAAATGTCATGAGATGACACTGTGCAGAGTCTGTGAGGCTATGAGGAGTACGTACTGAGCACAAGAAAACACTTCTGCCCTCCCAAAGTTCAAGTGCAGGCATTGTCTGCCTTTTATTACTGTGGTGTGAGCTGGGACTTGGCCAGCAGCAAGGCAGAAGTGATGGGTTTAGTGTATTACAGGTCAGTCAGAACAACTAGTCAGGATGAAAAACTTGGAAGACATCCAGTACAGCAGCCCATAACATTAATAGCATTAAAAATAATTTTCAGGCAGATCAATATGAATTGTGTTTGCTTAGAGCCTGGGGGTGATTGAAGAGAGAGAGGGAGCCTTGGGAACAGAGTAAGTGGAAACACAAAGTGTGTAATATCTTATTTTCATCAAGCGAGAACAAAAATCTTTGAAATCTAAGTCCATTTGGCAAAATTGCTTGCCAGCCCCAAGCTGTCTGACGTAGAGGAAATCTGACTGAGTTCTTGGAGATGGTTTCACCAGCAGTGACCTCCTGAGCAATGGGCATCATCAGGATTTGACTGTAACTGATGAAAGGGAGTTCTGGATGTGGATGGGATTTAGATTTTTATTATTATTATTTTATTTTTTCAGACAGGACAGCTAAAACCTAATTTTCCCTTTAGACAGAGATCCCTCAGTGCAATACTTGCAGGCGATAAAGCCACGCCTGAATCCAGGGAATGTAGGAAGAGTATGCCTTTTTGCAAGCTAGCCAGGAGCTAATCAAGCTGAGTTTAATTAAAGACCATTTTAATATATTAATAACATATCTAACCTTTCACTATCCAGAGTGTAATATTTTTCCTAGTTTTTATTTTATCTGCATAAGAATAAATATTGTCTTAAGAGTTTATCGTGGTAAGAGAAAACACAGGTATATTGGTTGCCTCTCCTCTGGCATGAAAATTCGTAGCTCACTATAGTTCTGTACAGACTTTTCACTTGCAAAAAGTGGCATGGGTGCAATGTTCATTCTTATTAATGCCTGAACTTCATGAGAAATCTTTCTTCCTTGTTTTTAATGAATTAAATGCATTAGTATGTGTTAACCCATTTTGGAGCCATTTCTCTTCTTTGTTTTCCCTCCTGCTGGTTTGCCAGTCAGGCTGGTGGAAATCTAGGCGTTGTCTGGGAAATTCCAGTGTTTCAAAACGTGCTTTCGTTGAATATTAGAATTAAAAGTTTGAAGTATTCTATAATGTGATACTCCCCCTCTCTACTGTCCCTTAAAGAAAACTCTCAGAGAGTTTCAATGCAGAAAGAACAGAGCATTGTGTTTAAACATTTTTATTGAAGAAAAATGTTTTAACATTCCCAGATCCATGTGTTTGGCTTGCTTGAAGCAAATCCAAATATTTTGTTACGACACAACCTTGCATTACTCTGAACCCCCCCAAGCACTGCTGTGGGCTTTGTGAGGCTGATCTCGTGTCCTGCAGGCTGAGGTTACACCAACTTGGTACCCAGCCCCAGCCTAACTGGGTGGAAGATGGTGGCATTTGCCAAGATTATTAGTTTACCCCTTTACCCCTGCGATACGCACACAGATGAGGATGAAGCACATGCTTGCCTTACAAGAAGTGAAACTATGTGCCCCAGTCTGACTGGAGGAGGGACAGGCAAGAATCCAAATTCCATTTCCAGCTTCTTGTCCCTGGGTCTATTTCAACGTCAACAGCCACTCCAGTGAGGGTCAGCAGAGTGGCTGGTGGGAGTCAACCAAGAACTGGCAAAGAATATCAGTTGCCTGGGGCTTTTTGGGTCAGCCTAAATTAGCAAAACCTGCTGAAAACCAAAGCACTTCTTTCACTTCTCCTTGCCCAGAAGACATCTTGCTGCTCTGCAGAGCTGCAGCCTTGTGAGCTTTTATCTGTTTAAAATGAAGTCCATTTCTATTCTCTGTGTACTGCACAGGTCACAGTCATGTTTTTAATTACCAATTAGAATTCCATTAAGGGTATAAAATGAGTTTTATGTGCTGCTTGTCAAAGGTCCTTATAGCTGCCCCATTTCATCTGCCCTGTCTGTCCAAGCAGCAAGCAGCCGAACAGAAACTTACTCAGGGGTAGTAAACAAAATCTGTAAACCTTTGTCCCACAAAAGGAAAGATAAAGGCTGAGATGGAGAAGCTGCAAGGACTTTTCATTTTTCATTCCCTTCAGTTGTGTTTTTCCTGTCTGCCATGAGCAGTGTGAACAGAATGTTAAATATGCCCTTAAGTTACTTGGGGAAAGAAGGTTGCGCGCGTGTACACATGCCCCCTCTCTCTCTTATATGTGTGTGTATTGTGTGTCTGTAAGAACATGTACAGAGAGACCCCAACCCTAGAACATTGAACTGTGAGGCTAATTTATTTGCTTAGAAATTTAAAGGGGAGAGGTTATAAATAGTCATAAATTAAATTTATAAAGCATTCCCTGTCAGGCGTCACTGCACAAACAATTACAAAAGAATTGTAGTAGATTAAAAACATAAATTAGAGCATCATAAAATGCACAAGAATGATTGGATTAAAATGCATTTGACAGAAATGTTCTGAAAGTGGGGTTTGATGAGCTCTTCTGGGTGGTCAGTGAGAGAAAAGTCTCTGTTCAGTGGCCTATTCAGACAAAGATTCAGGGATGGATTTCTGCAGGGGGTCTCTTGTGACTCTCTAGTTCTGAGCTTAGTAGTTGAGAGTAATTCACAGAGGGTATAAATTGCACTGGATGTAGCTATGGTTTCTTGAGGAGTCCATGTTTGCTGACATCTGATCCCATGCTAGCTGCCCAAATACTTCTTTCTTTGGCTGTTCTCATCTCACCCCTGCCACCCCTATTCTCTTCTAAAAACATGCCCTGTGTCAACGTGGGCAATGCCAATCATTCTGTCAGCTCAGTACATGGTGGTGTTCCCTTCAAATTTGGGTTCCCTCTGCAAGACAAATAAGGAAAGGTTTCTAAGTCTTAAGCGTTACCTGAGACATTATAGAGAAGATGATGAGAAATATGAGAAATGGGGAATCCAGCCTGTAGAACGTTACTGACTTATCTAGTAAAAGGATAATACTTTCCATGTTAAAATTAGGAAAAAGGTTCTTTTTGATTTAGACCGTATTTTAGTCTACTCTGGTATGTACTAGAATTAATCATGTAGGAAAAGAAGAATCTTCATTAAAGGTATGGAATGCAACTCCTCCACAACCCTTATCCATGAGGGGATTGTAAAAAACCCTGGCACACAGAAAGTCTTGTTATGGCTATACTTCCAAAGGAACTCATTATCCACATGTTGAGCTCTGTTGGAAATTCAGTCCTTCATTTTGGGCCTCGATTTTTGGTGGTGTCTTAGAAAATGGAACTCAATATGAGCATGAACGTTCCTCTGTGTGCCTCTCCATATGACAACAATCTGAGCTTACAAGGCAGACTAACTGCAGTTGTCATAATGTTCAGTCCAAGCAGTTAAAAAATAGTCAGCTCCTGATATCATATGATTGACTTAAAATTAATAAATCTCATGGGGACAGGATTACTTCTTTTCAGCAGTCAAACACTTGGGATTCACCTTTGTTAAGCTTTTTTTCTACTGCTAAGAAGTTTACAGACTCGTTTTAAAATAAGGTACTGAAAGCACTCGTTGTGTAATGATGCTCAGTTTAATATGATATAATGAGAAGATCTCCAGACCTGTGACTTTAGGACACAGCCCATAGATGGTGCAAAACAATAAAATCATTAGAACAGTTATTGCTGAGGTCATGTAGCTTTTTTCCAAAAGCAAGAGTGCTTGTGTACCCTGCTTAGATGATGTGCTGTGAAGAAGACCTTTTAGAAACTGTCCTAATGAGTCAATATTTAATTAGATAGGATTTTAGAATTCCTCCTAAAGTATTTACTGTTCTGCCTGGCAACAAAACACTCCATATTTAACACTAATATGGTTTTGAGCATAGAATGGTTAGGTTATGCTAGAGGAGACTGTTTTTTGATATTATTAACAATGGGCATATTACTAAAACACTGAAATGTTTTCTGGATGATAGACTTGTATATCTCATTGCGTACGTGATGGGGTTCAAACACACAATCATGGTGTGTAGCCAATTTCTAACTTATTTAAGCAGTTTGGGGAACTGAGACACACTATGCCTTGTGATGATATATTAGGCGTAGCTGTCATACTGGGGCTGCTCTGATTTAAATGGATGCTTCTGATACCCTGTCCTTAATCAGCTGTTGGTAGACAGACGATTGACTGTGGTGTTTCAAATGGCTGCGTTAACCTTGGGAGAAGGCACTGGACTGCCTCACTGCCTCTGAAACTGCATAAAAGAAAATATTAAAAGCTTTCTTCTAGGGGTGAATTTAATTCTTAGGCATGGTAACAACAAAACACCTAGCCAGCTTTTAATTTCTATCTAGAGATCCTAAATGAGATGCTTTCAATCATAAACCTTATGCTGCCTTCCCTAATGTTGCTTCCTCCTAGAAGGGTAATCTCTTATTGGTCTGATCAGAATATAAAGTGACAGTTCATTTCAATTTAATCAGAGTAGTGGACCAAAACAAAAGAAACTAGGATATGACATTCTTTTCCAACTTGAACAGCTTTGAGGAAGCATTTTTTATACATAGCCTGTTTGGATGGCTTCAATTCTTGGGCACAGCAAAAAAAAAAAACCACCAAACCTTAGCCCATAAGCAATATATTCTCTGGATTTAATTCATACATAGACAGGATCCTATTGTTCTATTTCAATCAAAAAAAAAAAAAAAAAAAGAAATCTTGAGCAACAACACCCAAGAGATTTCTAAAACAGCTAGACAAAGACCATGAAGAAAAAATCTTATATAGGTTATGCATTATCTAATCAGCACCAGAGTCCAAATTTTAAATCTGAATGAATGCATAATCCTTTGTATGAATCCAAAAAGGTGCATGCTTGACCATCTTTATTGTGGAGAATGAGGCATCTCCCTGGGAAGCGTTGATGTGCAGTGGAAAAGAAATAGCACGTTTGTTAGATTATTCTGAGGACTAGAGATGCATTCAGAATGACAAAATATGCATATAGAGTCTCAGAAAAGATATACGTTGAAAGGGACTTCTGTGTGTTGTTTAGTCCAAACTCTAACTTAAAATTAAATTAAGTTGCTCGGAATCTTCTTTTAATAAATGTTTCAAACTAATAGTCCTTTCGTATTGTGGTCCAAATGATATTGGCATGTCAACCCCTTTGAAACACAGGATTCCCAGTAATTGCATTATTCTGTATAGCTGGAGCTGGGTTCCCCACTTAATGTTAGTGAAAAGTGTAGGTGAAGCAGAAAAGTGATGGTAAAGCAGAACAGTAATGGCATTCATCATCTGTATTTTGGTTTGAGCGAATAAGGAACATATGGCTCACTGAAAGGGTAAGTATTTGTACAAGGTACCTAGCACACAGGGGATTGACCCCCTTGTACCTTGGCATTGTATTACAATTGGACTCTGACACAAAGCATAATTCCACTAAACCCATAAATAAATTTAAATTGATCCTTGCCAAAGTACTGCTAAGAAAAAATGAGGAGCTTAAACTAGATCCCACAAGAGAGCTATGCATCAAGTATTTGTTGATTTGCCAAGGACCTCTTGAATATAGGGCGTGTGTATCAGGTCTGTAATCATTCACAACTATTACCATCCTCTTTTCTAGTCATTTCAGCGGAAGTTGGGCATGTTATGAATTATCATGAAGTATACAAGGCTGGCTTGCACTACATTCTTGGTTTAGAATTGCTTATTTCAGATGAGTGAGAGTTCTGTCTTTGGTTTATTCTTCTACCACTGGACACCTTTAAAGTAGCTGCCTGTGGAAGCATTTCCCATTTACAGGTGTTAGTTACTGGGTGTGAATTTAACTCTACTCGTAAAGTTTGACATTATATAGACATTGTCTTTGGTTGGAGTGGAGAGAAGGCAATGCTGGATATATTTGGAAATTAAACCTTTCAGAAGTTGTTCTGACTTCTGTTTACCAACACAGTGGACTGTATTTAGTTGAATGCCAGTCGCCTGCTTCTTTCTTTGGGCTTATTTTGTCTTTGTCAGGTAAAATCAAGTAGTGTTCTTTTGGTCAATTTTTGAAAATACTCTTTCTGGAGAACAGTTAGAAGAAGGGATACGCTGTTTTAGGATCAGCAGTAACAGCAAGTGGAGTTATATTCAGCAGTATGCTATATTATCATCCAGTTCTCTTTACTAAATAAATGGATATGGCCACATTTCTGCAATGACAGTAATTTTAAGGAGAAAGGGGGGGGGAGGGGAAAGGAAAATCTAAACATGTTCTTTCTTAAGCTTTATTCCCTTATGCACTTGTGTATTCTTTTCAAACACACTGAGCTGAAAATGCCTCCTAAGTAACTGAGTACATTCAAAATGAACCCTTTGTTACACAATCATAGAACGGTTTGGGTTGGAAGGGACCTTAAAAATCTTTTAGTTCCAACCCCTCTACCATGGTTAGGGACACCTTGCACTAGATCAGGTTACTCAAAGCCTCATCTAACCTGGCCTTGAACACTTCTGGGGGTGTGGCATCCACAACTTCTCTGGGCAACCTGTGCCAGTGTCTCACCACCCTCACTGTAAAGAATTTACTCCTAATATCTAATCTAAATCTACCCTCTTTTGGTTTAAAACTGTTACCCCTCATCCTATCACTAGACTCCCTGATAAAGAGTCTTTTCCCATATTTCCTGCAGGCCCTGTTTAAGTACTGGAAGGCCATTACAAGGTCTCCCTGGAGCCTTCTCTTCTCCAGGCTGAACAACCCCAACTCTCTCAGCATCTCCTCATAGAGGATGTACTCCAGCCTTCTGATTATCTTTATGGCTCTCCTCTGGACCCGCTCCAACAGGATCATGTCTTTTTTTATGCTGAGGGCCCCAGAGCTGAACACAGTACTCCAGGTGGTGTCTCACAAGAGTGGAGGGAGAGATCACCTCCCTTGACCTGCTGACTGTGCTTCTCTTGCTGCAGCCCTGAATGCAATTAGTCTTCTGGGCTGAGAGCACACATTGCTTGCTTGTCTTCAGTTTTTCATCCACCACTAAGCCCAAGTCCTGTTCTGCAGGGCTGCTCTCAATCTGCTCACAGCCTAGCCTGTATTTGTGCTTGGGATTGTCTCAACCCAGTGCAGGTCCTTGCACTTGGCCTTGTTGAATTTCACAAGGTTGGTACGTGCTCACCTCTCAAGCCTGTCTAGGTTTCTCTGGATGGCATCCCTTCCCTCCAGCGTGTCGACCGCACCGCTCAGCTTGGTGTCATCAGCAAATTCTCCCTCTCTGTGTCACTGACAAAGATGTTAAACAGCTCTGGTCCCAGTACTGACCCCTGTGGAATGCCACTCGTTATTGGTCTCCACTTGGACATCGATCATTAACTACAACAAACCTGTCCTTAATGTCTACTTTACTGAATTGATCCTTTAAGTGCATGCATGTGGCTCTTCTTCATCAAAGCTGAGTTATTAATGCTAACAGTAGACTCCAAGTCAGCAAATTCACACAGTGAGGATATCCAGATCTCGGATGTGATGATAAATTGTAATCGAAAAACACAGAACCTTTTTTTCATAAAGTCTCTGGGCCTTCTTTCCCAGCACTACAATTTAGTCTCTTTACTGTCCATCAGAAGAGATTGCTTTCCCTGCTAAGAAAAAGTCTGAGTGTTTCTACTTTGACTTGTATCTTTCGGAGCCTATTTATGCAATTAATGCCAAAACTTCCTATATGACAGAGGCCCTTAAGATATTGTTGTTTTCCTTGGACTGATGAGTATTTGCACTGCTGAAGAAATGTATTCTCTTATGTTTAAGGAAGCACTAGGGAATAATAATGCAGACACTGACGTACCACGGTCTAAGGTCAAACAGGCAGCTTCATACAAGTCCTAGCAGTGCAGGGCTTGCTGCACATTGCTTCAAATACATAAGCTTTTGTTTTGAAACTTGGTTTGTGACAAGCAGAGCAGAAGCAGAGAGAGACAGCAAACTCTGAGAAAACCTTTGGTGATTAATTTTAGATCGTAAACTCTTTAGACTGCGTTGTATGAGAGGTAAGGACCTGATTGTCATTTGAGCCTTGAGTAACTCTTGCAAAGAAAATGTTGTAACCTAGGATTGCTGCTGGGTGGATGGGGTTTGGAGAGTTAGGATCAAGATACAGTGAATCATTCTGAAGACCATTTCTCAGAAATAGCGCTGGTCTACTCAACCTTTTCCTGACAGGAGAAAAACCTCATGGTATCCTGCAGTAATTTCTTTGGATTTCCTGTTTTTAGATTCCTTTTATGAACCCAGGATGTCATTAGGTACAGTTTGAAAATTATAAACAAAAACAAACCTATGACGTCTTCAGAAGGCACATGGGATTAAAGGGGTTTTGTACTTAATACAGTAATCCTCTTTTGGAAATTTATCTTAGAGCCTTAACAGCAAGTTACTGTTTGTTTCTCTGTTAAGAGTAAGATGATGTACAGTTTGTTTCTTGGCAATGTTACTGCTGGCTAATCTGTCAGCTAGAGGAGCTGGTGATCATGTCCTGTATCTATAAAAAACAAAACACGCTCAAAAACACCAGTGGTAGAGACAGTCCCAGAACATCTGTGTATGCTCCAGAGACTGGCCAGTTTTCTAAAACTAGTCTTTCCTCTTCTTCCCCCTCATATATTGCTGCGTTTCTTTCTCTGGTTTTTGAAACATTTTCATAACTATTGCCCAAGCAGGAAGATCTTGCTTTGTAATTCTGCAACCTGCAGTATGCTTCATGTGTCTCAGCTGCATCAGCATGGTTCCCATTTCTAAGACGCAAATGAAAAAATACTGTTCCCTCTTTCTTACAGCTCCAAAGTTCATTCCCTCTCTTTTGATGCTACGGTTTGGATTTGTGCTTCAAGGGGCAATGTTGTTTGTATCTCCTTACCCTCCCGTGAAGGTAGCAGGCAGCTCCTTCTCTCCCTGTCAGTAGGGAGCTCTCTCAAAGAGAAATGCTAGTATTTGTCTAGCTTGGTTTCTTTTGAAATGGCACCAAATTGACTTAGAGGAGTGGGAGCTATGGATACTTTGCAGTTACATGTCCCTTGGGAGCTTGAAACACTGGGGCCCAGTCTGCCTAACCTGTGAGAGCAGAGCTTCAAATGAGCAGCCAGAAGTGTAGATGTCCATTTAGCAGAGGCAAATTAATCGTTCTGTGGCTGCTGAGGGCAAGAGGCCCTCCTCTTATTTCTAGCCTGAGGCAGGGAGTGGTTGAGTCACATCTCTAAGTTCACCAGGCAAGGTAGTAACAGAACTGGGACTGCAAACCGGGTTCCTGGGAACCCACTTGTGCTATGTCATTACTGAGTTATGCTGTGTTCATAAAGGCTTCTGAGTTTTATAGTATAAAAGCATAAAAGGGAACAAAAATTAATTAGTAGGCTTTTCAAATTCTTCCCAAATACAAGCAGGAGTAGATTTCTGAAATGGTCTTGGAGTAGCTGCACTGTTTAATCTCAGCAGTATTTTCCCCTCAGTTTTAGATCCTGAAATCATTAATTTAAGTGCAGAGGATCATAAAATCTCTCTCCTCTGCTCAGTGTTCTGTATCTTATGTTAATTTCAGAGGCTTTTATAGAGTTTTATTTTTTACGGATCTTTCCACCTCAACCAGAGCATTCTAAGGAGTTTATTCAAACAGCCTGTAGTTGTATATATGCATATATCTATGTATAGGTATCCATAAGCATGCGTGCGTAGTATTTTGGTATATTATTGTCTCGGTAGCATGGTTCAACAAACAACGACATTGCGATAACAAAACAGGAGTCTGTAGTCCCATGGGCATCTTTAGAGGCAAAAAGGTCTGAGGCCCCTAAAGCCAACCAAATGGAACCTGGTAGTTGAAATACTCTGCAGTTGAAATACTGCTGCTCTGTGGAGTATTAAATTTAATTTTCTTTTTAAAAAATTGTTCCAGAACTTTCTCAAGTACTTGCTTTCTTGGAGTTTTGATTGCATTAGTACAGGTATTTCAATGAAATTCATGGAGTGGAAAGGCTTTTCTGGCCAGGCAGACCTGAACAGCACTGCAGCCACAGAAGCAGCACAAAGCCAGACAGAGCTTCCAGCAGCACTTGTCCTAGGGTGCCCAGAGGTCAAGGACAGTATTTGCTGTTAAATCACTAGGCACAGGATCAACTTTAGGCCTTTTTTCTTCAGTTGTTCTGCTGATCTGCTTCAAATTGGACCTGGAGTTACTAAACAAGAGGGTAGGCACCCCAACAGCCCCTTGGCATCAGTCTAGGCTGTGACGACTAAGAGAAGTGGTGGGGGAAGGATGGTTTTTAGGTCCTACATCATTTCTCCATGAGCCCATGTCTCTGTATGCAGAGTGGGATGCAGGATGAGCTGAGTGCACAGGACAAGCTCAAAGGCAGTCTGAATGGGAGAGTGGTCTTTGGAGCTACTGAGGCCCTCTTTGCAGGAGGGAAAGAGAACTTGTCCCCAGCTGTGGAAAGCCCTGGGCTGAAAAAGGGAGTGAGACCCAGTAATGTGCTGGGTTGCAGCAAGAGAAATATTTGTTTCCATCCTAAAATATGTTCATTCATCCCTAGTAAGGCTATGTCCATCCCAGGCACACCTCTCTCTACTCTCATCCTCGATTTAGGTCAGGTGTTTTCTCTGCAGAGCCCATTTCTGTCTTCCTCCAGCCTCTACACAGTCTTTACCTTGTCCTTTCAGAAGTCACCATCGCCTCTCAGAGCTACTGCAGGCTATCTGCGTCTGGCCTCGTGCCTTGCTGATAGAGGCACGTGGCAGCACGAAGATGCAAGGCAATCAGAAAGACATTGCATAGACTCCCCATCATCATACAATCGTCTTGCGTTCTATTTTGGTTTGGGTTTTTTTTCCAAGAGATTTCATGACAGCTTGTCTTACTTTACAAATGCGTGTATAGAGGTTGATTGTTTGTGCTGTTCGACTGTCATTTGTACATCGATTGCTGTCCGTCCAGTTGTCAGCACTGGTGGAAGTAGAGGGCCTGCCAGATTAGTCCTTTCCAGGAGCGTGGAAGCCACGCTGGATTTCTTGTCTATCGCCAAGACAATGGCTGGTTGGTTCTGGTTCTTCGCGCTTACGTGCCAATTCCCATGCTAAATAAAATAACGCACTTAATATTTGTAGAGCTGCGGAGGCTAGTATTGTCTGCTGTTGTTTCCTTCTCGGAGTTCAAGGGGAGGGAAATCCTTAGTGTGCTGACCTGTCTCCCTCTGGGACAACAATGGACAAAGTCCGTGCTGTGGGCACATTCAAAAGCTTTACAACTGGATCGGATAACTACAGAATGATGCTTTTTCTATTTTAGGCATTCCTCGTACTAAGCACTGGGGAATACTGCAGGCATTCTGAAGGCATTGTCTGAGGGAAAACAGCAGTGTTTTAAAGCACGGGCACGTGCCTGCTACTGTCGGGTTGAATTTGTCAGTCCTGCAAAATAACATGCTAATGTAAACATGCAGATGAACTGGAAATTGCCTTTTTTGATCAATGGGTTGTTAGTGAGTTGTTAATTACTTGGAGCTGAATGGATGATGTTCAAATGGGCAGCTGTGAAATGATGGAATGATTTTTTTTGCAATCCTGCACATTTTCTGTTGCTGTATCACATGAAAGTGTCATACATGCATTCAGCTGGGCAGAGGAACAGGGCCACTGCAGTTTGGAGCTGAAAAGAAAAATAAAGTAGTGATCTGCCTGCTTATCTTGCTGGATACCCTGTAAGATATGACCAGGATTGTCTAGGATGTTTTAATTTGTATTTATCTCAGATTTTATTTTTTTTAATGTGATCTTTTAGTAACTTTGTAGTTTAACTTTGTAAGGACCTAGTCTCCTTTTGCTGTCTAGTTTTCACATACTTATTTCCCACTCAGCCTGACATGCAGCACTTTTGTAGTGATTACCTAATGCTGCAGTTTCCCTCCTACCTAGGCGGAGGTCCCTACTGTTTCTGCAACACTGCTTTTTTTATTCCATGCTGGGACTAAAAACCCCCTAGATGAGAGGCTTTCAGCCTGTCTGTTGACTCCAAAAGCCTGCTTGCTTGTCCTGAATCAGACTGTACTGTCACTGGAAGTGACTTTGTTTGGATATGCTTAATTGCAGCCTGCATTTCAATGGGACATGTACATTTCTGACGGAATGACTAAAAGCCTCTAGTATTAGTCAGACTAGTCTGTAAATCACTTGTCACTGGTATTCAGCCTACCTATCACCCAGCAATGGAAAAGAGAATCCCAAAGGTGGCACAGTTTGACACATGCATCTGTTTCAGGTGGGCCCCTCTTTTTACTTCTCCCCATCTCTCCACAAAATTACAAACATTTCCTGTCCAGAGGTGGAAGAGGACTGGATGCAGTTCATTCTGATGGCTGACAATATTTGGCAACATACTCTTTAGAGAGCCGAGTGCTAGAACATGCTTGTTGACCCTCTCCCCTTTTCCTCTGCACAGGCCTGTGCAGCGGTCAGTCCCTGCCAAGGCAAGGATGGCAAATGTCAGAGCCTAATAAAAAATTACTGCTGCTGTCCTGTCAGGCTGGCTGCAGGCTACGCAAGGGTGAGAAGAAAAGCTCTCTGGCAAGTGATGCATATTAGATGTGCCAAAGTGGCGAGTCAGTGAGCTGGGGGTTGCATGGGTAGGCTGACAGAAGAAAATGTCCGTATGCATGGTTTGTCTCTCACACTAACCGTTGTCTCTTCTTGTCCTCTTATCTTCCCCAGGAACGAGTGGAGTATCTCTTTCTCATAATTTTTACAGTGGAAGCATTTTTAAAAGTAATAGCATATGGACTTCTCTTTCACCCCAACGCTTACCTCCGCAATGGCTGGAATTTACTAGATTTTATAATTGTGGTAGTAGGGTGAGTACCAGAGTTTTGTCTTTGCACGTACTGGGGATACTGGCAACCTTTGGGAGCATGAAGGCGGGTGAATGCTTGGTACGTTAGGTATGGGTAATGTTAGAGGTTGCTGTCTGTTATGTCTCGCCTGCAACCACTATTTGTTCCTCTTGTGTTAGCCCCCCTGCAGACTTGCTTTACCAAGTTTTACTGAGGAACCCAAAAATACAGTTAACTCACTGGTCATCTGCAGGGACAACTTGATTCATGCTGATTTCAGGGTGTAGCAATGATTTACCTTGAGGTATATATTAAGGATTGACAATCGGTTGATGTACATTTTCTGTCTGGTATCCATTGCTGCTTAGCCTTTTCCAAGGCTTTTAATGGTTTGCAAGACATGGAAATTTAAACTGCCCTTTGGGAACAGGAATAAAAAGAGGAAGCAGTGCCAGGCTGTTGGACAAAGTCAAATGCCTCAGTATGCTTAACTGGAAGAAAATCCCTTTGTATATCTGTATGGATATTAAAAAGGAATATCTAGGTGGGATCCTTTAAGATTAGAGTTGGGTGCCAAATTCTGCCATCTTGTGAAATTTTACTGAAGTTTCTGATTCTCAAAGATGGGTGAAAAATTTAAATCCCAGGTTTTCATACTTACAAACAAAAAGAAGTAATTCAGTTCAATTACACTGTTTCTGCTGGTGATTTCTACACTTGATTTGGACCCTATAATATTTTAACCTTTTTAAAGATTTGATTTTACTATTGTAGATCAAACTGCCACTGAGCAGCAACCTTTCTAATCCCCTTACTCTTCTTCATGTTTTTCAAGCTTGGCATTTAATTTATTTGAGTAAAAGCAAAGTACAACACCTTCTGCTTTTTCTGCCTAAGGGTAAGAGATAAACCAGGGGGTTGAATTGTGGTTGTTGAAGGGAAGAGGTGAAGGATAAACTACACCTGAGATGAAGAGAACAAGTACTTCTTCACCCAAGTAATTTGTTCCATCCTCCCACATTGTTAAAGAGTTTCATCGTCCACAAAAATTTGCAGTCTTTTCACCTTTTTACAAGGAGGCCCTGCATCAGCTTCTAGGGAAAACATCAGAAGGGACACTCTCAGTCATCAAAACCCCCTCATAATTCCTGCTCCAAACCAAAGTCCATCTAGCTTCTTGCCCATTTTTGTGGTGGCCCCAAAAAATTACATCAGCAAAGTGCTGTATACTGCCCAATCCCTTCCACTTTGCATCATCATGGGGAAAAGTGGGTGGAAAAAGAATTCACAGGGAGGGGGAGGGAGTACAAGCCAGAACCTTTTCTGTCCCAAGACTTCTCTGCCTCCACATGAGCATAACACTTCTATCTATGGTAGTGCCTAATTGTCTTTCTCCTTTATATTCCTACCTCAGCCAGAGGATCCCACAGCAAATTAGTAATTGGAAAATTGGAAAATCCCCAACCCCTCCCCTGGCATTGATACCCAATTCCGTACCTGGTTCTGCCTTTGGATGCCCTCAGGTATCTCACCTGCTTCAGAATTGCTGCTTAAGTTGAAGAAAGATTGGAGAACACAAGTCCTGTGACTGTGATTATTCCCTTTTCATTTTTATGAGAAAAAGACTTTTTAAAGAGAGGACACATTACATCTTCATCCTTTGGAATGTGAAAGAGCAGGACTCTAGAAATCACAGGGCAGCATTACATCTAGTTTAAGTGCAGTCCTTTTCAATTTTCCTACTAGGACAGTTAATCAGCAAGATGGTATTCAGACTGAAATTAATTCCCTTGCCGATGACAGAAGCTGCATCTCTCAGCTCTTCTTTCTGCTCATGCCTCCAGCAGCTCTCAGTCACTACACGGGGAACGAAAAATGTAACTGGGAAGGAATTAGATGAGTATAAGAAATATGGCCAAGGCCCCAAAGTCTCTGTTAAATAGTAACAATCTCGTGACCGATTCCAGCTCAGGGCTAGATGGGTTCCTCTGATGTTTATCTGTTTAAACTCACTCATACAGTGCCACAGCCTAGGCTGGTGGGCTGTTTTTTCTCTCCACAACCCCTCTGTAAATCTATGTGGTGATACCACCTGTTCTTGTTCTGCCCTGTCTTCTTTTCCTAGGGGCTATCTGAAAGCCCTCAATGACATTGTTTAAATTTCACTGTATTAGAATATTTTGTCAGAGAGGAAGTCCCATGGAAAAAAGCTTTAAAATAAACTCTTAAGAGAGAGAGACGGAAGGAATAAAACCAGTGCTGGTAACAACTTTTCTTTGTGGTACCTTTTTCTGCCTATTGATGGAGCTAATGAAGAAAGATGATTAATTTGGACACAGCTGTAGCAGTGGGCATAGGGTTTTATTTGGTATGTGGGGCAAAGGATGGTGTGGGACTCATACTGGAAGCATCAAGTCCCCAAATGACTGTGACAATTGCCATTTGTGCTTGTTCTGCCTCAGGAATCATCTTCATTTTCCATGATGATTGACCTTGCTACAAAAAATAGAAAGGCTAGGTGAGAACTAATTTAAGTACTGTTGGAAGTTAAGGGAGGAAAAAAAAAAAAGATGAATTTTAGATCCTTTGGTTGTCTCTAAATCTACCTAGAATACACTGCTAACCACATATATTTTGAGGAGATAATACAGCACAACTGGCTTCCTTTATGTTAAACCAAAGCAGTTAAAAGAGTGAGAAGAAAATGAACGTGTGTAGGTCCAAGCATGAATTCTAAAGGGAAGTCTCAGTTTCTCTTAAAAGTTATTATAACAATGTGCCTGTATACTTTCTCCTGCCTTCTGAAGATAGGTCTGTTGGTATCCAAAAGCTATTTTAGAGTCAGTGGTTCTAATAAGGCCCCAGGAATACACAGCAGCAGCAGAGAGGAGCACTGAACACAGCTGCTAACTTTTCCAGAGAAAGGACACATGTTAGACATGTAGGCTTGTCACAGCTTATCATTCTTGCAGTGTGGGAGATCTGCTGAGTCTCTTACAGCTTGATTCTAGCTTAACTTTCAATAGCCTATGACCCTGCTATACCAGAACCATTAAATGCTGCTTTGAAGAAAAATGTCTGTGTGAGGGTATCAATCAGAGGCTCTGTGGGTAAGAACATTATTAGTTAAGAGTAGAGATCACACCCATAAGCTGCCTAATGAGGCACAACCCACAAACCTTAATGATTAGTCAAATTGTTTCCTGTTTCCTTCAGTTTTACTGTTCTTCTTTTGGAAAACTTTAACACTTTCTGATGTAACAGTGATGTCCTTTAATATTAGGCTGTTAGAGGAAATTTCTCTTGAGAGAAGACTAACTTGACAATGTTGTGCTAGAAGAATAGCTGTGTTTCCTGGCAGTGCTGTGGTTTCTCTGCCAAGCATAGTCATTCTCCAAGGACCCATAGCTTCTGCCAGGAAAAAAGGTGTCATAATTTGAAAGGCAGTCTTACTTGGGAAGGTAAGCAGTGAAGGTATATGGAAAGGATCTGTAATTCAGAGCAGACTGGACAATGTGGTCACAGTATACGTCTCTCTGAATACCTGTGGGGAAATTCTAAAGGGCAGACCCATACATTTTCACACTCACAAATCACAGGTGAACTGTAAAACACAAATCATTGTGGTTTACTAGTTCTTTATGCCTATGGGGATGCTTTCAGCTATGTTTTTCTGCTATTTTGGGCCTTAGAAGTACCAAGCCCTGTGTTTTCTCCTTATGTTCTGGAGGTCCTTGACAAATTCTTTTTTTAATGCTATAAAAATCAGTGTGTCCTCCCCACAGAAGACATGAAGAGCTGTAGAGTAGGTTACAGCCTTATCATGCTGCTGTTGGGGGTCATCTATCAAAGCCCAAACCTTTTTGATGTTTTAGATGTCAAAAGGGAAACAGAAAAATATGAGAAACAAAACCAGTGAAGCTAGCTTCATACTTCACAAGTAAATGTAAAAAAAAAACAAAACAGGGTGCATCCATCCATGCATGTATGTGATAGAAATTTATTTTCTCCTTTGTAGTTCCTGTCTGTCACATGAGTTTAGTTTAGGTGTAATCACGTCAAGTGAAATTTAGAAATCAAGATGCTGTTAATTGTGGTTCACCAGTGGAAAATACTGTATCTAGATGAAAACAAGGCATGAACTTAGGCTGACAGAAAGTAGTTAGCTGGAAGGAAATAAGATTTATTTCTGTATTTCTATTTTTATTTTTTTTTAAATGGTGAGATTTTCAGTGTCCCCAAGAGATTAGCCTTCTTGCATTTTCATACCATCCAAACTTTGATTTCTCTGTCAGCACAGTATTCTCTCACACCATGCTTGGAGCACACATTTCAGCTAACTCACCGACTGAGAACTGCACCTTGCTCCACAATACCAGCTGTAAGCTTTTCCCAGAGGTTTTCAGCAAAGAGCAGATTTTTCCCCTGTGAATACAGGGTAGAAGGACTCTGGCCTCATGTTTTATGTCAGTAGCTTAACATCCATCCAGCTCTTTTAGGATTGGAAAACAATTAGCTGAAAAACTAGAAGGAGCCTATAGAGCTCATAGAAACTACAAATTGTATACGAGGTATGTGTTTTTTTTACCTACTAAAGAATATTGGAAAGGACCATCAGAAGTTTTACCTTTCTTCTGTGTCTTATCATTAGTGCTATTTCTGAACAGGTCTTTTTAATTTTTTTTAATCCCCACCTATCCACCCCAGATCATAATGAGTTACAGCCCAAAAACCATGTGGTACTTACTGCCTCTGAGTCATAGATGTCTGCCCATGCCCTAACTCAGGAGGTGACAGGGACAATGAAGTAGGATTGGCAAGATGCACTATAAATTTGAAGGTGGAATAGAGATTCAGTAGGCCAGATTGGGCACGGTCTAGACCCCAATACAAAAGGGACAGAGAGTGAAATAAATGAGAGAAATAAAACGTTGTATTGCATTAGTAAAAAGCAGGATTAATACAGGGGAAGATACTAAGCACAGAGGAAATGCGTTAAAGCAGGATTAGCAGAAGTAATGCAATTCAGGATTAAATGTAGGTTTTTAAATGAGGAGCAGCAGGAATTACTGCAAATTATTCCTGAAGTACAATAGGCAGATGACTGTGGGTACCTCAAGACAGCACATTTAGCACATCAACACTGGAGCAAACAAACAGTGCCAGCTGGCCTGCAGTGAAGCCTGCATTAGTCTAGGAAGGAGTGAGCTGCCTTACTGGTTGTGTTTCTGGTCCTCCTGAATTAATTTAGGACATGTATAGCATTTCTTAGGATGCAGCATGCTGCAGCAGCCCGTGGCTTGTTCATTGCATGAGTGGCAGGAGAAACAACCTTGGTACCAGCTGCCAAGGGCTGCTGTTTGGTAAAACATTGTGCCAGTGATGATGGGGACCAGGAGAATGGACCCTCAGTTTCACACAGTTGCTGATTCAGAGTTCCTTGAGATTTCCTGTCTTGAATTGTTGCAAGAGAGCTGAAAAACAGCATAGGAAACCTTTTGCAGCGAATCGTTCTCCTCCAGAGGATCCCAGGAGAATGGGACTGTTATATAGGTATGTCACTCATCATCTAGTATGGGAATTCTGTTGACTAGGAAGATAGAAATATTTGAATAATAGAACAGATTTCTAGAGCTTAATCACTAGCTTACTGAAAATACATTAGGCCAAACATGACCCACAGTGTTTGAAGTGTTATAAAGACCAGCAGAAAATTGCAACTGTGTAATTTGTGTACACAGCTCAAATACATGAATTCCAATAATTCATGTTCTTTGCATCAGCCCTTGTTTATCTCCCTCTGCGATATCTGTAGTCAGCGCAGTATTTCTCATAGGCTCTGTTTTTGTCTTCTCTGCATCCTGCTTTTCAGTCTGCAGCACCTACAAACTCGGCATCCAACCTCCTCACACACAGTCTTTCCCACGCCTGTTACCTAGTTGTTAAATCTTTCTGCAGTGCTTGAAGTTGAGGCTTTGAATAGATCCAGTTAGGAGTTCCTCAGTCACAGCTGACAAGTTTTCTAAGATTCTTTGTATGAAATGTAAAAAAAAAACCCAAACAAACAAACAAAAAACCCAACAAACCCAAACCCAAGCTGCTTAAGAAACTAATTTCGCATTTCACTCCCCTAATCCATGATTTAGTGCTGAGGAAATACGTTGGCTTAGATGCTTCAGTAAATGAATCCTCCGTGTTCTATCCAGGGCAAGCTCCCTATGTTGTGGCCCTATCAATAAGTTTTAACTGCAGGCACTAGAGCTCCTTGTAAAGCAAGCGGGCAGCTCAGTCTCTGCTTGATAGACAGTTTGGGGGCTCTGTGGAATACTCCAATCGAGGCATAGAGACAAGATCCTGACAGAGGCACTGCAGGCTGCAAAGTCCAAGAGAGAAATCAGCCAGTGATGAATACACACCACTCCAACTAGGCATCCCAGGCAGCTTCTTTAGAGTTACCTCTGGTACCACCACAGCATGCTACAGACCAAGGGCTCTCTGCCGCCCACAGAAAAGCACCGAACAGCCATTTAGGCTGGAACAGCTTTTAACCTCTACTGCATTTGGCTGGGTTCAAGCTGATGACTTGAAGGCTGAAAGCAATGTCATTAGCAAATTCATGAGGAATCCATCCTCCCCCAAAGGTACTAATGTTTTACCAGAAAAATGGAAGCTGCTTCCTGAAAGCTAATTTATTATATCAAGTTCTGATTAACACACAGGGTGAGCCTTCAGCTCTTTCACAGAAGAACATTGTCTTTCCTGCCTTGTTCTGCCTTTTCAAATGTGTTTTGAGTGAGACATCTTCTCCTTAAAGCAGCTACTCCTACTAGCCAAGATAAAATATTAAGAGTGATATAATAAAACATTCTAATAAGACTCCTACAGTTTTGCGCTTTCCCTAGCCAATGCTTCAGGGGATTGACAAATGGATACACAAGCACATAATCTGAGCATGCTTCCTTATCTAAAAATTTGCAGCTTGAAGGATCCCTGAGTTTTATACTAAGTTCTTTCTACCTGCAGTGACCTTGGTGAATCTTAATTCCTTGTAAAATGGGTGACAGATAATTAATGATTGGATTAAGTATGGGTGATTGATTTATTATTTTTTTTCCTCCAAGGTGGATTTTTGGTTAATAAAGATAGCCAGGTATTGGCAGCAGAAAGGGCAAACCTTAAAATATGTGCTTTCTTGCCTTTCCACTCAGCTCCCATCAAGTATGTCCAGACTGTCTGGTAAGGATAGCATGGAGGCTGCCTTCAAAATCTGATCCATGTGCTCTGCTGTTGGTGACCCTTGCAATTTGGCACAAGGCATTGCCTTGCCAGAGTGGCCATTTAGAAGCACGTGACAAGCCCTAGTGCACAGGTTGGGCAGCACATCTCCATCTCCTGCCAGGCAGGCTGGTCACTCTGGTAGCCCACAGCCGGCTGCAAGGAGCCATTAGGCTGAAGGAGAAGCACATCATGTTTATGTCTGCTCCAGAAACAAGTGTTTTGCAAATGGTGTAGACATCACCATTAGGCTACTGCATATGGGAAGAGTCTATCTCTCCTCCACCATATGTGAATGTCGACTGAGATGTGTGACACTCTTCACAGGTCTGAGAGATAGCTTGGGTGATATGATGCGGATGATCTCTGTTCATGTTTAGCCCAAGCTTTGCTGTCTGCCTACAGATTGTTTCCTCTTTCTTTTTGCAGGCTTTTTAGTGCAATTTTAGAACAAGCAACCAAAGCAGATGGAGGGAATTCAATAGGAGGGAAAGGTGCCGGCTTCGATGTTAAAGCACTGCGGGCTTTCCGAGTATTACGTCCGTTACGGCTGGTGTCTGGAGTTCCTAGTAAGTGACATCCTTGGTTTTCTTTTATGCAAGTTCATGGTGTGGCATGGGAGTAATTCATGTAACACTTTTGAAGATGGAGCGTGATACAGAGTATTTTTGGAGTGGGTGTGTGTGTGAGGGTTGTATTCACGATAAACATGATATTAATTAAAGGTTGACCAAACCAGAGCTGAAGGGGAATCCATGGTATGTCAATGTGATTGTGCAACCTTGGTAAACAGTGGAAGTGGGAGATGCGAGACTGGCATGATTTCAAGCAAAAGAACCTTTAAATAATTGTGAAGTCACAGTGTATTGTTGATATTACAAATGCTGAACTCTGTTAGAAATGCTGTGTGGTCATTTGCGTTGATTTTGGAGGGAGAGGAGCTTTTTCATTAAAATTGTATTTGCTTCTTTGCAAGTGATGTTCTGATCAAGAGCACTGGGAACAATTTAGAACCAACAGGACATAGGGCAATGACACAGTCATGTTCTCTGTTAGTCTTATTTGCTTAAATTATTTGTGATGTCTCTGAGAAAGTCCTCAAGCAGCTTTTGATAGTCTATCATCCATTTTGTTATTTACAATGAAGGTATGAGTAACTGGAAGTCTGGTAATTCTATTGTGGAGGTGGAATATCGCAGTGGAGGAGGTTTATATCATTTTGCTTGAGATTTTGCTATAGATGGGACCTATTGGCTTTTTGGAGAGAGGATTATTTGAAAGCTGTCATTGCACTCCATGTTTATAGAAATGAGAGATGTGGTTAGCAGGAAAGAAGTTAATCTTCTCCAGAATAGCTGTGGAGAAAGCTTTGTTTATTTTTAGTTGGGGAGCTTGCTAGTTTGGTATCTTAAAGTACTTCTAACCTTAGTCATTCAAAAACCTCGAGTCAAGTTACCATAAACTTTGTGAGCTCAGCTTTAAAAATCATGATTTATTTGTTAGGGGAAAAAGCGTGAGGTTCTTTGTCTTGTTTTCTGATCCACTAGATTATATTAGAGCCATATTTGCAGGCTTTTCTCCACAACCATGAAGGGTAGAAACTTTTCAAATGAAAGGTGAGCATCTCTGTGGGAGGAGCAGAAGCACTGATTAAAGC